>JAVTVY010032047.1:0-12760 GCA_036873755.1 Hanleya hanleyi | reverse complement strand
CTCACCGCTTTCTCTGGCCTGAACATCGAAACTTCACAAGATCAGTTGGTTATGCTAATCAGTTTCTTATGATGGATCTCATTGGTCGAAATGCTTGGGCAGGAACTGGGTTGAGCAACAGATCCATTTCATATTCTGCCTGCAGTCGCTTGATCTGATTTTGTTTATCTTTTACCGTCTGCTGGCTTCCTCCATATCCAGACCTATCCGTTCACAAAATTCTAACAAGATTGCTGCGGATACTTTTATTTTACTACGGCCTCACTGCCGTAAATAAACGTAGTACGCAACACAGCGTTGGACAGTGTTCGATCAGAAAAAAAGTGTATTGTTTCATTGATTCCACACTTCAGTAAAGGGTAAATTGGAACAGAAATAAATGACATAAACGAACTAAATTTGATTTTTTTCATTTATTAAATCCAGTTATGAACAAGACCTGTTATTGCATGGACCATGGAGTTTTAACTCCATGCATGTAATATGAAATGAATAAGTGGCCGAGTGGCATATTTTTTCAAGCAATTACCAATTTAAACTTAGTTTCTGTTCAGGTACAACCAGAAGCAAAAAAATCTTGCAGAGGGTTATAAAAGGGTGGTAGGCCTGTATGGGGGTGTCTGATCACGTTTCAAATTTCACAAATAAAAAATGAGCGTTTCACGAATCATGTCTCACATTATGAGGGTATGGGATTTCCGACAAAATATCGGAGCCAGTTTATCTCAAAGCATTGAAATTTTTCACAGTATCTATATATAATTTGTGTATTATGTGTATTTTTATTCTGAATTTTCAGGAAAATCTATTCAGAACCAATAAAATCTCCAATACATCGCATGTTATTTTCATAACGCACTGTCACATTGTAACGTACATGCAACATTGCAAGCCCAATGTCATTGTGCTTTGAAAATAACATTTGATTCTGAACAGATTCATTAATTTCCTTCAAGTATCAGAATAAAAATACACAAATTACATATGGAGATTTTCTCTTCTCTGAGAAGAACTGACCGAAAATCCCATGCCCTTATAATGCGAGACAGGCGGTAATTTACTGGGATCTGCATGATCTCTGGAAATTAATTTACATTATATTTCCATCATTTGTTTTATTATGGTATTAATTGAAACTAACCAACCCCACCTGTGATTGTGACGGGAGAAGTCCTGTCAACTGACCGCCTACTGTGACAGTTTTCGAGAGATCTCGAGGTTTCCTTAGTTTATGCGGCGAGCTGAGGGTGTTGATGTGATGTTGTAATACCATTTTGCCGGCCGGGAATAATATGTCCACATTTTGTGATTCAAGAAGCTTCAACGAAACCTCATTTGTAAAACAACTGGCATGTTAATCATGTCATTTTCTGCGACTGATTTTGCGAGTCTGAATGGAAATTCTTCAAAATAATCAGACAATAATCTATCACTGACATGCTGCGGGGCGGAATGGCAAAAAGTATCAAAGACTAAACAATGTCTCACTCGGCTATCATTCACTCGATGGGTCCGCCCCATTTGAGTATAGTGTCTAATCAAACGTCTCCCGACCAGCCGACACTCTGTCAATCAAACGTTTGCTTCCCCGAATACCCAATCAAGACGTCTGTTACAAGATGCGCGAACATCTCGGGGCAACTTTCGAAGTTGAGACTGAAGATAACCCGCGATGAAATCAAGTAGCGGCCTAAAGTTTGAAGCTTATGAAAACAACAGAGGATCTATTTAGATGTCATGCTGAGTCACCTCGGAAATGTAATATGAAATCCACTGTAACAACATCACAGATGAATTTGTCATTAACAACATCGTGCAGCTGAATTTGTCTAACAACATCATCACTTGAATTGTCATACATGTAGTTGTCACATCACAAAGTTCTGACAATTTTAAAGGATACCTAGCATTAGTATATGAACCCACACCTCCGCAGGTGCACTTGTTTGTTGAAAAAAATTTAAATGCAGAAATTGCTCAAACTTAAATGACTAGGCCACATGTACATGCTATTCTGTCATTCTGCAAAAACTTGGTTGGATGACACGCACATGAATTTTATGATAAGCAGGCAAAATATGCAATTCTTAACATTTTACACAAGGGATTTCCCATCATAGCAAAAATATGATTACGTTAATCAAAAAGTGTCCAGTATTTCTATGACAAGGGTGATATATTCCGCATTACTTCGAAGTATCGCTTGGGCGAACCTAAAAACTCTAGTGTAAATCATTAAGAATTAACACATGCAGCTTCGCAAAAAGATCGAGCCCTTTAGGGTGGCACATCATTTGAGGTGGCACATCATTTGAGGTTGCACATCATTGGCAATGCACATATTTGAAAAGACAATACATAAAAATATGGTTTCTATATCAGTGATGTTGAGGTTGGATTAAAAGAAACTATATTATAAAACTTGAAATAAAGATTACATTTCTTTGTCAAAGTAAGCATATACAGCGCATAGTTAGGGACAATTGACCGTGCAATTTGACCGTGCAATTTGGACCACGGAACTTCTTGGTGTAACTTTGTGTCATGATACGTGAATTATATAATCCCTTTTCTGACAGAGCTATTAACAATGTAATAGTTGAAGTAGAGGTACATGTATCATTTACAGTTGGAATGGGACACCAGCCTTGTGGGTGAACCCTCCCATTTGTATGCAAATACAAGAATATAATGACAAATGTTTTCAATCATACATGTGTAATGCTACATAATAATGTGCACTGGTAAAACTGGGACACCACAAACTTTTGATAGCAAAATTGAAGGGAATTTTGTCCTTCATTTAAGGCGACACAAAATCCAAAACTGATAGAGGTTCAATACTGCGGGATTCCCCCGCCGGGTTATTTAATATTGTACTTCTGAAACAAAATAATGTCATCAAACTACATGTATTACTATAAGTAATTACTATAAAGTATATATTGTAGGTCATTTGTTGTGTGTGTGTATATACAATGTACACTACATCTCATACCTAATAGTAGGTTAGTTTCACATATAAGAGATATAAAATTTGAAATATGAGGGTATGGGGTCGGGCAATGCATTGAATAAGTGTAGAATGATGTAAGCTCCCAGAATATATGAGGGTATATGAGAGATAGAGGGTGTGGCTCTATGCCCCCGGGGGTGAGGACATGCTCTCGGGGTAGTGGATGGGTTGAATAAGTGTAGATGGCGGATGGGTTGAATAAGTGTATGATGATGTAAGCTACTTGAATACATGATGGTATGGGGTCAGGCGAAGCTTAGTTTAAGAGATGTAGGGTGGGGTTCAGTACCCCAGGGGTGGGGATATGCTCCCCAAGGGTAGTGGATAGGTTGAATAAGTGTAGCATGATCTAAGCTCCCATACTATATCAGGGTATGGGGTCGGGCGAAGCTTAGTTTAAGAGATAGAGGGTAGGGCTCGGTGCCCCAGGGGTGGGGACATGCTCCCCGAGAGTAGTGGATAAGTTGAATAAGTGTAGCATGATCTAAGCTCCCAGACTATATATGGGTATGGGGTCGGGCGAAGCTTAGTTTAAGAGATAGAGGGTGGGGCTCGGTGCCCCAGGGGTGGGGACATGCTCCACGAGGGTAGTGGATAAGTTGAATAAGTGTAGCATGATCTAAGCTCCCAGACTATATATGGGTATGGGGTCGGGCGAAGCTTAGTTTAAGAGATGGAGGGTGGGGTTCGGTGCCCCAGGGGTGGGGACATGCTCCCCGAGGGTAGTGGATGGGTTCAAAAAGTGTAACCAGATGTAAGCATTTGGAATAGATGACAGTCCGGGGGGTCGGGATGGTCTTAGTTCAGGAGACATAGTTGAAGCCGAGAAGCTGTGGACAGAAATTTTCTAAGTCAAAAACTTTGACATTTACTTGGTCCTGAGGTCCCAGGGGTGGGGACATGCTCCCCGAGGGTAATGCATGGGTTCAATATCTGTAGCCCGATGTAAGCATTTGGAATAGATGAGAGTTCAGGGGGTCGGGTTGGCCTTAGTTTAGGAGACATAGGTGAGGCCGAGAAGCTGTGTCAGGAATTTTCTAAGTCCAAAACTTTAACATTTACTTGGTCCTGGGGTCCCAGGGGTGGGGACATGCTCTCCCAGGGTAGTGGATGGGTTCAGTATGTGTAGCCCGATGCAAGCATCTGAAATATGAGGGTTCGGCGGTCGGGCAGGCCTTAGGATCCAACTTTAACATTTACTTGGTCCTGAGAGAAAAATTTCTAAGTTCAAAACTTTAACATTTACTTGGTCCTGCAGATAGACAGATAGACGGACATCATTGTGGCACCTATATCGAGCTTTCCGCAGCTAAAGCTACGGGCTCGATAAAAATGGGCTGCTTAGCATATTTTGCCTTCATGTCCTACAACCAACTTTGCAGAATGATGATAGCATGTAGCCTATTTGTTCACACCAGTTTGAAAAATGTTTGCATTTAAAAATTTTGTGCACCTGCGGAGGGACGGATTCGTAAACTAATTCATATAGATCAACACCATATAAATTAATCTATGAGAAGATCCTGATCCAACACCAGAACACCCATCAAGTTGATCTTAGCCAGCAGTACAGAAGGTATCATTGTCACAAGAATGTTTTGCAGGCTGCCAACATAAAGTAGAAACGTAAATAACCAGTGGTAATGTGATCTACTGGGTTAAATAAGCTGTTTTGTTGATTTCCTAGACACCATAAGCTGATACAACCGACATGATTTAATGGAGATGAAGCATTGTTTGCGGAGAGATCGGTACCATAAGATATTATGTTAACATTTTTATAGACCAGAAACAAGACGTAATGGAAAGCCATAAAAACAGCACGACTCACCAAAAAATTTGAGGAAAAGAACAAAGGGAACAAAAAAAATCGCATTCCAGTTAAAACCAAACAAGAACGAGTTTTATTGCCTTCGAGATTGAAAGTTCAAAGAAGTCGTGAACTGCTGCGACCCGTCGTGAATACGATAACTTCCTGTCTTGTGTACATTAACACATGGATTTAGTTCAACGGTTTCTCATCACTCGCGAACAAAAGCCCATTCTGCATAAATCAGACTATGGTGAAGTTTCTTAGGTAACTCATTCCCTTGAAAGCATAACTGTTCACCTTGCTATCGAATACACTGATTTAAGGGGGACAACTTGAAAAGATTGTTTTAGCCATAAATATAATTTAGGCGCCTCTGTGTAAATGTATCTCCCGGAGAAGGACTTGATATCAACGAACAGAATGTTGCTGTTATCGCCAGGTTCAATCAAAGTCCAAAGAGTCAACTTACAACGAGACTCTAACGACTGACCTTGAACTTAAAATAACAAATTGGTGATTTAGGAGGAGCACAACGAAGGGAGGGAACTGAGATATTACATTTTTGAGGGATCGAGAGACTTTTCATTTGGTGCCCTTTATCAGAATTTCTAATGTAATCATCTTCGTTAAGTAATTTATGCCACAGGATTTAATTTTTTCCTTCATCCCTTCAGTGCCTGGACAGATCTCAAACAGACTTGGGATTATACATACATGTATATGAGCAAACTTGTCCACTTGCCAAAGTCTATCAGATTTCTTCAATTATTAGAGAGATTACCATACGTTGCCGACATGGAGAAACAAAGTTGCTGAACTATTTTCTTAATTTTTTGTCGAATAAACTGGTAAATAAACAGGAGGGAGTGGTTTACCTTGTGGTATTCCACCTCATCACAGTCATGGGCAACATACAGAGGCAATCCAGCCAGGGATTTCTCCAGGTCTTTGGCAATTATCTTCACCCCCTGAGCTGCCATCACCTCTTTATGATGTTCGTACTGGTTCTGTGGAACGAATAAGACAAATATCTATAATCTATTAAATCAATCAAACAAATAACAGAATCATACAGTGTTATGATCCTTGCAGATGAACAAGTTATGATGCAGGGGAGCTTGCTTTCCACAGTGTGTTAACCCTTTTCTCACAACAACTTGGCCATGTCTTAGAACTGGATATATTGCATGGAAGAACAGACATCAATAGACAGAAACAGACTAACTGAAAGACACTCTGCAAAAGCAATGTTTCTCATTTGCGGTAGAGAAGTACATGTATGTTAAAGGTTCTACCAAATGGTTCCCACACCTCAAATTTTTTTTATGCTAAATTGTTGTTAGAGGTTATACATGTTTTTGACATTTAATAGCAGTTTAATAACTTGATACCTTCCATTACCAAACCTTTTTGCTGACCCATGATGTCCAAGTCTGATTGCGATTGTAGCAATTGTTCTATGCGACATTTCCACTGCGAATGACACAAAGCTAAAACATAATGCTTTCGCTAATGTCAAGGTGATTTCATCATACCTAATTGTGGTGCAACGTATGTCACAATAGGACATCCCAGGGTCCGAATTAGGAAATTTGTGATGACCTGCTATTTTTTTCCATCGAAAAAAAAATCGCAGGTCAAATCTAACATCACCTGCTATTTATGAAGTTGGACAGCTATTTTTTTTCTACATGTGCAAATCCACCAATAAGGCCTCTGTTAATTAATCTTTAGCTTCTCATGACCTTGGGAGGAAATTATGATGCTGAATGCTGTAATTATTAATTATTAATTATTTGACTGCATTAAGACATTGCAATAAAAAAGAAGTTTTATGTATGTGGTATTACTGTCTCCCTTCACTAAAACTTCGCTGACTGTCCAACTAAAAATGAGGTGGACGTTTTTTATATTTATTATTATTAATTTTTTTATTTGGCACATATGTTCTTTAAAACTGAGCACCAATGGAAAGTTGATGTCAACTTTGATATGTCAAAGACAACTATTTCCCCTAATTTCTGCAATTAGAACTGCAAAAGCCTTGTTGACTAAATCATGTGAACTATATTTACTTATATTTATCAAAAGTCTCCCCTTGTAAATTGCTGATTGCAATAAATTAAAATCAGCCACCAGAGTCCCGTTGGAATTATCAATTAACTGAAATGTCTGCTTAGAAAAACTTCAGCTTGTGAATAGAAGCCCAAGAAAAGAGGCCAACAATATTATTTACCATCGGTACTAACTGGGGGAAAACAACAACAGATAGTCCGATTCCGCTTCGTAACAGGTCCGACTTTTGGATGCACCGGACTACCGCGCAAGGATTGACGCGCAGCAACCGGAAGTGAAATTGGCGCGGGAAATGTTGACCGAGAAGTCCAACAACAATGGCCAAAGATCGGCTTGAAATAAATTTTCAATGGATTATTTCTTGGATTGTCCGTTCTTTCAGATAGATCTAGACTCCTAAAAGGTATTTACGAAAATTGATCGCGTTTTATCATTTTTGCTGGATGAAATCCTACTTTCCGCATGCGACAGATAGATTTTTTTGCAACTTGTCACGGGAAAAATTCACTTGCCGGCGGCGGTAGGTAGGCAGGCGTTATTTCGACCGCTGCCTTGTTCTGCAGATTTTATTTTTTTAGTGGAGTATTTGTACGATAATATCGCCCACGAAGAATTCAATTCACGTTGTGTGCAACGGAAACAAAGTTATATATAGGTAGGAAACTAAGGAATGGCCAGGAAAATTATGGCCTGCTACTTTCGGTCGTGATTTTTTTTTTTAGCAGGTCATTTTCCACATCGCCTGCTTTGTCAAACTTTTGGCCTGCTTTTAGCCAATAGCAGGCCGCCATTTCGAACGCTGCATCCGTCCGACATAACCAACTACTCAATATCATACAACGTGAATGCAATCAGACTCTGACATCACAGGTCAGAGGTTACAGCTTCAATACGTTTTCCCCAGATCTGTTTTATTGTTTTAAAACATCAAATTTTATCTCATTTTTCGTAGAAAAAATATCAACTTGTTCTTTACACAGTTTCTCTGTATGTTTTGATGCAAAGTGTGCAACATTGATAAGCAGCACCTGTAGTAACAATGTACATGTAAGGGTGAATGTGTCAAGTCCTGCTATAGTCAAGCTACGTCTTCATGGCTCTTCACATGTCTTAACAAGACATCAGGTAAGATTGACTAAGGAGATGATGTCCAGTCAGGAGCTGGCAGGTCAACACCATGAACACAGATGGTTGGTATCCTGATGGGAGCCACTTCATCTGCCTGGGCATAATGTTTACAAATTCTTATATATATATATTTATGTCCCTGTCCAGTAGATCTGGAGAACTAATAAAGTTGTTATTATTACCCATCATAAAGCGCTCTCTGATGGTCCCTCGACTTACTCTATTCATCCAAGGGATAGAGCTTGGGGCACTTGTTTTGTGTACTAACAAGGCCTGTGGACAGGTCGCGAGAAATAAAAACTATGACAAGCATTCTGATGTCCAGGTCGATGTCCATGATTTTACACCTGAAATCCTCTCTTGTGTGTGTGGCTACAGATTAATGCTGACATACAGATTGTTCAATGGGGCATGCCGCAGATATCTGACAAATGGGTAAAGTGGTCCATACAGGTATCACTTGCAAATTTCATTCCCTGCTAAACTTTGTACTTAAAATTCTATTAGCAACCTCATTTCAGATAATCCACAGATAAAAGTTCATGTATATCTGTGGTACATTATTTTGTAAATACTGAACTAAACAAAATGTGCAAACTGCACAGAACAAATAATTAATATTTCAAACTTGGGGGTCACCGGATAGTGAACCATGTAAGAGACAAAATATATCTGACAGCAATATATTCATATACTGTATGTACAGGATTCATGCCTGGTTAACTTCATAGCACAGTCAATAACTCCTTCGTTCAGGTACTATATTCAGGCAGTATCGTATTTTCCAGATATTCGTTGTTGACAATATTTACAGTTTGTTAGGTTGGCGATATTTAAAATTTTCATTTCCTGTGGAGAAACTTTGGTCTGTCAATGTTATACAGTGGGCTGGCCAACAGGAACCAGCAAAATAAGTTGGGAAGTATTGGCGATTGTTTGAAATCTTTATCTGCTATGCAAAGTTCCATTGTTGTGATGGCTGTGAGATTAACTGGTGCCAATATACAAGCACAAAACAACATTACAGTAGACATAATAGTTCTTCACCCACACATCACAGTACGTGTGTCCCCAGACATCCCTGACTAAGCCCGGGCACAGGTAATCTGCTGCATCACTCTGGTCTATTGTGCCGTCACAGTAATTGTTTCCCCATGATTGAAGGGCTGACACTAAATGTTGGGCCGGGACAAACCACGGACCGGATATACAGCCTGTAGACACGTATAGGCAGCCACAATGGGAGAAACCAGCTGAGCCGAATACCTTGATCGCGATCTCGGTCATAAATTACCCAGCACCAGAAGAATTCATCTACAAACCTAGATCTTCAGCTCCCCATGTATGCCCCCCTGCCCCCTCTATATTTTCATCCTGAAATTCTTTCAAGGAATCTACAGAATTGTATTGTATCATGTATGTCTGAATAAATAAAATAATTTCTCTATAGGGCCCAGGCACAAGTCCCTAATTTGGGTGTCTATAAAAAGGAATGAAATAGGACTGAGATCTTCAATTATATTTAGCAGAAAAAAATAAGGCAAACCATACCAATGTGATAATATGTATGGTGGCCTGAAATAATTTTCATGGATGAGAAGGGGTGGGGAGAAGGGTTGGTTCTGTATTTTTCTCTAATTTGGGTACCAGTAAATGATATGGAATCGGGGTTACATCTGTGCTTGCTCTAATAATTAAAACACCTACATGTACTTTTAACTCAGGGAGGGAATTACGTCGGATAATTTTTTTTATCTAGAAGTATAGTTTATGTAACTATGACGCAGGAGAAATTTATGCTCAATTATTACTCAGTCTTGGCTTTCTTTAGGTTTATTACCTCAAGTATTAGAGAGATTACAGTGACAAGAATTGGTGTGGGGGGGTTAATGTCACACTCAAGGTTATTTCACTCATATTACAGTGACAGGAAAGCATGGTATCAGCAAATTATTGGCAGGAGTAAATCCGATTGATAAAGTAAGTTAGACCATCAGGTTCTAGTATTGAATATCAATGCCCCAAATTTTGAATATACACCGACTTGCATTTGGGTACTGATGCCTGCATTTGGGTACTGCTCCCACTGGGGCTTTCCACAAGAGTTGGACATTTAAAAAACAAGAGCCCAAAGGGCTTCAATATACGCCCGTATATCTGGAATTACATTGGTCCAAATTCCAAGGTTGTTTAATCGCCTTGATTCCAATTGGTAGCTAGCAATCCAGAAAAAGGTCTACAATTTTGTGCTTCTGAGAATGTAACATATCACATCTAAAATTGAATGATAAATTAAAATGAGCTTAACTCTTGGAAACTAGGTGACCTTGGAGCAAGAACCGAGAGCTCACATATCCCACAATGAAATCGACAATAGTCAAACACAAGAAAATAGTACTTTTCTTGCAAATGGATTTCTTTCAGACGAGAGAATTTTTCATGAAGGAAGAAGTGATGAAGTAAACCTTTGTTCTTGATAAACAGGTATGAAGTCCACGTTAAATTAGTAAATGTATGGTTTTTATTTCACAACAGTTTAACTAAATGTAGCTGTTTCAAACACGGGAGACAACTCCACAGGACAAATGCCATATACACATAGGGGAGAGAACTCTGAATATTCCAACCTAACACATATAGTCAGCGAAACTTGATTCAGTTCTGGGGGACTGTGACCTTGACATTTGACAAATTGATGTATGGCTCATCTTCGCCATGCGAGCAAGGTATTTGATACCATTCCATACCTTGAAACCAGAGATATCGCATGGACAACAAATGTTAATGGATGAATGGACAGAACGCAACATCGCATTACATGACCTCGTCTTCGACAGGCATATGAAAATGTGACTTTGACGTTGAGATAAACTTTGGTGCACGACACATCGTCTTCTGTCAATGTATCAATGGACAAAAAAAATCATGATTTATATGAATTTCATGATGTTCGGCCTTGACCTACATTTTGGTACGTGACACATGTCCCCGTAATGTATCTACTGACACAAAAAAAAGTACTTTTCAAAGATTTCTTGATTCTGGAGTCACAGTGACCTTGACATTTGACCTTGACCTACATTTTAATATGTGACACATTGAGTCCCCCTAATGTATCTACTGACACAAAAAAAATGTTATTTTTAATAATTTCCTGATTTTTGGGTCACAATGACCTTTGACCTTCGACCTTGACCTATATTTTGATATGCAACACTTTATTTCCCCCTATTGAATCCACTCACAAACAAGAGCCCAAGGGGCTTCAATATACGCCCGTGTATCTGGAATTACATTGGTCCAAATTTCAAGGTTGTTTGATAGCCTTGATTCCAATTGGTAGCTAACCTACAATTTTGTGCTTCTGAGAATGTAACATATATAACATCTTATATTGAATGATAAACTAACGAGCTTAACTCTTGGTAACTAGTTGACCTTGAAGCATAACCTGAGAGCTCACATATCCCACACTGAAATCGACAATAGTCAAACACGAAAATAGTAGTTTTCCTGCAAATGGATTCCTTTCAGACGGGATAATTTTTCCTGAAGGAAGAAGAAACTGATGAAGTAAACATTTGTTCTTGAGTTAAAGGTCAACCCAAACGCTCTGAGGTCAAAAATATAAAAAAATAGTCCTTTCGATTCTGAAAATAATGATATTTTTTTCATAATTTTGTGCAGTCTGGTTGGCGAGATATTGCCGTTTGAAAGGTGAAAATCGCTCTCCTGTCAATTCCAGCTGTGACGTCACGGAGGGAAGCCGTCTTGTATTCTCTATGTTAAAGCCGTATACCACAGTCGTAAGTAGCTGCTGATTACTGGAGATTTTCGGAGTATCGGGGCATCATTTGTTAAATATGCCGCGACGTTGTGTAGTGGGAGGTTGCAGTTTTACTACAGATGACGGTGTTAGTATTCATTTGTGGCCCAAAGACGAGAAAATCGCTGCAAATTGGACGAAATTTGTACGCAACACGAGAGTGTGTGGAAAGAGGGCCCGAGCCAGTACTCGTATAATTTGCTCGGCACATTTTGACAGAAAGACATCATTCGAGGACATCTACAGCGTAGCAGTTGAATTCGGGTACAAACCAAAACTAAAGAGAACAGCTATTCCAACTATCAAACGTAAGAACAATCAGAATGTGACGGCAAAGAAATCGGACAAGGAGAATCTATCACGGACATCGGCTGAACGAACCTAGCCTGCAAGCGAGGCCTCGGGCAGGGGGACGGCTGTACATGCCCTGCTCGCTCTCGCGTGGCATTTGTTGCTTGAGCACCTACAGGTTAGACTGGATGAGTCTCTATTTCATATATACACGTTTAACCATTTGTTCCAATGTGTCTTAATGTCTGTATTTGTATGTTCAATTTTATTCATTCTATGTATGCGTTTTTTAGCCAAATGTTGGCACAAACTTCACGCAAATAAATTATCTAAATTATATACTATTTAATAATAATAATAAAATGATCTTTCATAAATATATATACGTTTGATAAGTAAATAAATAAAAAACACCAATTTGAGTGAATGGCTGTAGATACAGAAGTGATAATTATACTTTCATAATCCCTTGACATTTGAGATTGTGGGAATATCATTCGATTTCAATTTAATTGAGGTAATTTGTCGAAAATTGAGCAAATGTGAATGCCGATCCACTCACCACGGCTTACTTTTTCGCCATGAATGTCCAAAGTTTTTTTATCAAACT
>JAVTVY010032046.1:0-13465 GCA_036873755.1 Hanleya hanleyi | reverse complement strand
TACATGTATATGTTGAAGAAAAGAGAATGACAAGGATTAATCAAGACTGACTGTACGGAAACAGAAAGACAAATTTACTTGCTTAGAAATATTTGTGTGACAAACAATGTGAAAGAGAATCAGAATTAGTTTCAGTCAAATTATTAAGGTATGTCAAAGAACACATTTTTCATAACTTTTTAGTAATGTGAAATTTGCACTATAATTATTTGCGCGGGTCTCCGTTAGGTGCCACTAGAGAGAAACGAGAACTTTTTAGTAATGTGAAATTTGCACTATAATTATTTGCGCGGGTCTCCGTTAGGTGCCACTAGAGAGAAACGAGAGATCCTGAAGGATCTTGGCGCCCACCATTGTCCGATAATTGTAAGCTAATGACTAGAGGATATTTTTGTCCATTGTTACTAAGAACAAACGATTGATTTGTAATTTGGTTTACAGAATTTCGAATCTGAGCGAAAAAGATCGGAAAAGGGAGACTGAAAAACACCAAGATATAATCTAAGTTTCAGGAGTTTCAAGATTTCTAGAAACTGTACTTGTGTCGGTTGTTATAATACAAGAGAATTGAGCAAAGTTAGTCTGAAAGTGAATGTACGGAGGATCCTTCGCCTTTGTTTTGTAGTATTTTTTTATTTATTTTTTTGCACGTGTCATCATTGGGTACTGGGAGCGAGGACCAATCTCTTTGACACTTTGGCATGAGCTATGAAACATGCTTAAGATTTTATAATTAGGAACGAATGCTAATTCTGTTCTGTTTACTGGGCTAGTTTGAGATATCTCTTTTAAGATACCATGCTCGAAAATAGTAAGATGGTACAATACTTAATACTGAAGGGATCCGATCCGCGCAGTAATGTTGAAACTTCGAAAGTGCCTGAATCCTGATTATCTCCTTTGGATCGAAACATGCAGTAGTCTACAGTTGTCGAGTTGTGACATTGAGTCACAAGAGTGACGTCCCTTCAATGGCTTCATGTAGCCGACCCGCCGGCAGACGAAAGGGTGGAGCAGTTCACTTGCCACTGCATGGACTGAAGAAAACTGATTTAAAATTTGAAGAAATACATTTTAATTCCGAATTATTTGAACTCCTTGATATGGAGGGTGAAAGTATGGATATTCTCTATAGTCAATATATAGAATATGCCCCACCGTTTCATCTGCCGACTCTTGTGATGCAATGTCACAACTCGAGAATACTGTATTAATTTGAAGCGTAACTTGGATTTTCGAATTCGACCGAAAAGGTATCTTGCGCTACTAGGCCCCATGTGGGACCTGTGTATCAAATTTCAGAAATATCCATGAAATATTTCCTGAGAATTCACGATAACAATGTTTCAAGGGGAAATTCAAGATGGCCACCTTGTGGCCATATTGGATTTTCGAATCGGACCAAAAAAGGTAATTTATCTTGCACAACTAGACCCCAAGGGGAACCTGTGTACCAAATTTGAGAAAGACCCATGCAGTAGTTCCTGAGAAATCGCGATAACAGGGTTTCTTGGGGAAATCCAAGATGGCTGCCTGGTGGCCATATTGGATTTTCGATTCGGACCGAAAAAGGTATCTTGCACAACTAGACCCTAAGGGGAACCTGTGTACCAAATTTGAGAAAGATCCATGCAGTAGTTCCTGAGAAATGACGAGAACAAAGTTCATGGGGAAATCCAAGATGGCTGCCTGGTGGCCATATTGGATTTTCGAATCGGACCAGAAAAGGTATCTTGCACAACCAGACCCGAAGGAGAACCTGTGTACCAAATTTGAGAAAGACCCATGGAGTAGTTCCTGAGAAATCACGATAACAGGGTTTCATGGGGAAATCCAAGATGGCTGCCTGGTGGCCATATTGGATTTTCGAATCGGACCAGAAAAGGTATCTTGCACAACTAGACCCGAAAGGGAACCTGTGTACCAAATTTGAGAAAGATCCATGCAGTAGCTCCTGAGAAATCACGATAACAAGGTTTCATGGAGAAATCCAAGATGGCTGCCTGGTGGCCATATTGGATTTTCAAATCGGACCTAAAAAGGTATCTTGCACAACTAGACCCCAAGGGGAACCTGTGTACCAAACTTGAGAAAGATCCATGGAGTAGTTCCTGAGAAACCGCGATAACAAGGTTTCATGGGGAAATCCAAGATGGCTGCCTGGTGGCCATATTGGATTTTCGAATCTGACCAAAAAAGGTTTCTTGCACAACTAGACCCCAGGGGGAACCTGTGTACCAAATTTGAGAAAGATCCATGCAGTAGTTCCTGAGAAATCGCGATAACAAGGTTTCATGGGGAAATCCAAGATGGCTGCCTGGTGGCCATATTGGATTTTCGAATCGGACAAGAAAAGGTATCTTGCACAACTAGACCCCAAGGGGAACCTGTGTACCAAATTTGAGAAAGATCCATGCAGTAGTTCCTGAGAAATCGCGATAACAAGGTTTCATGGGGAAATCAAAGATGGCTGCCTGGTGGCCATATTGGATTTTCAAATCGGACCAAAAAGGGTATCTTGCACAACTAGACCCCAAGGGGAACCCCAAGGCTGCCTTCATGGGGAAACCTGTGTACCAAATTTGAGAAAGATCCATGCATTACTTCCTGAGAAATCGCGATAACATGGTTTCATGGGGAAATCCAAGATGACTACCTGGTGGCCATATTGGATTTTCGAATCGGACCAAAAAAGGTATCTTGCACAACAAGACCCTAAGGGGAACCTGTGTACCAAATTTGAGAAAGATCCATGCAGTACTTCCTGAGAAATGACGATAAAGTTTCATGGGGAAATCCAAGATGGCTGCCTGGTGGCCATATTGGATTTTCGAATCGGACCAGAAAAGGTATCTTGCACAACTAGATCCGAAAGGGAACCAGCTGTGTACCAAATTTGAGAAAGATCCATGCAGTAGTTCCTGAGAAATCACGATAACAAGGTTTCATAGAGAAATCCAAGATGGCTGCCTGGTGGCCATATTGGATTTTCAAATCTGACCAAAAAAGGGTATCTTGCACAACTAGACCCCAAGGGGAACCTGTGTACCAAATTTGAGAAAGATCCATGCAGTAGTTCCTGAGAAATCGCGATAACAAGGTTTCATGGGGAAATCCAAGATGGCTGCCTGGTGGCCATATTGGATTTTCGAATCGGACCAGAAAAGGTATCTTGCACAACTAGACCCCAAGGGGAACCTGTGTACCAAATTCGAGAAAGATCCATGAAGTAGGTCCTGAGAAATCGCGATAACAAGGTTTCATGAGGAAATCCAAGATGGCTGCCTGGTGGCCATACTGGATTTTCGAATCGGACCAGAAAAGGTATCTTGCACAACTAGACCCCAAGGGGAACCTGTGTACCAAATTTGAGAAAGATCCATAAAGTAGTTCCTGAGAAATCGCGATAACAATAATTGTTTATGGACGGACGGACTGACGGACGGACTGACTGACGGACTGACGACGGACCACGGACGAAAAGCGATTCGAATAGCCCACCATCTGGTGATGGTGGGCTAAAAAGAGGAGCCTATCTGTGCACTGACCCATGACTTCAGCTGTGGTTCGTATAAATTCACTTTGCCCTATCTATTAACCCAGGATGACATTTTGAACTGGTGATAGCTGGCATATTTCCAAGTCATATTTGTCAAATAAATACATTATTCTAAGCATAATCAAACTTTCTTTGAATACTGGGAAAATAATATTTTCAAGTAATATTTGTCAGATTATACATTATTCTATTAGCATGATAAAACTTTCTGAAGAATATTGGGAAAATGTAGGCGATATGTATAAAATTATGCCAGCTATCATCAGTTCAAAATATCGTCCTGGGTTAATAGATAGGGCAAATTGAATTTATACCAACCACAGCTAAAGTCACGGTGTCAGTGCACAGACAGACTATTCTTTGTTCCCTCTATAAAAGTTTAAAGGCACCTAGCGGAGACCTGCGCAAATATTTATATTGCAAATTTCAGATTATATGTGACTTGATCACAATATGAAAATATCACCGAAATTTATTTAAAACAAATCAATAATTATCATCAAAATTTTTTATTTAATATTATGGACTGTATGACCCAAGTAGCTATGGTAACCGTTACCTAGCGGGGGCTGGAGGAGACCTCCGTATTTCTCACAGTACCCAATCATGTGAAGGTCCGAGGAGTCGACCAGCCGCCAAAAGTCGTTCTTGTCATCACTTCCATCCAGACGTAATCGTAGTCGCGGACCCTGCATGCCGACCGCAGTAGCGACGCATATGGATGACATGTTGCGGGGATCCGATGCCTCGATCTTCATGCCCACCTTGAACTCATTGACTGGAGGAACTGTTGACTGGAAGGCGGAGAGAAAGAGAACATCAAGCATATGTTATACCATGTGTGTGCCTGTGATCATGTTAAAGGTACAATAAAAAGGTTTTCAGATTCTCATTTTCATATTTTTTATAGGTTGAATAATGATAGAAATACGGATCTATCAACTTCACTTGGATTAATTTAAAGTATTTTGTCCGAGACTAGAATTGGGCAAGGCTGGTGCCAAATGTCATTAGGGAGATGAAAATGCAATTCCACATGTAAACCCTTAATTTACTGAACTTTATTTCTGTTTCCTGTTGTATCGGGATTGTAAAATATAGATGCCAAAAGGGTATACATGTGAATTAATACTATCATGATATGCATTCCATTGTGACCTTTTTACCCATGTAGTGGGTCACATCATCACCAGTATGTTATAGTGTCCCATATCCCACTCCATTGGTAAGAGCTCATTTCATTTTTAGTGATACACAATCATGACAATATCAGGCCTAGCTAACTCCTCCACACATGCACCTCAGTCCCTTGTACATCCATCAAATCCATGTGCTTGGGTTCAATTCCATGTGTATGGACTACAAATCTTGGTGCTTGCCCCATCCAGTCCTTGCACTCTTGAAATGTTCCTCATCTGCAAACAAAGTTCCACATACTCGGACAAATTTTCACCAATATCCAGGATCTTTGTGAGTCTGCTTGACCCGAATGCTGTCGGCAGAAATATACAGAAAATTTGGGCTGAGTGAGTGAGTAGGATTTAACGTCGTTTTCAACATTTTTTTCAGTCATATCGCGATGGTGCCTACATGTGCCAGAACATGAGAGTGTCCACAGTTCCTAGTATCCTGGACACTGATCAGCCCAGCCAGTACAGCACCTGGTCACCCATCCAAGTATTGACCGAGCTGAAGAGAACCGGTGTGCCCAAAGTGTACGCTGTACGACTTTGGGCTGAACTATCATGGTGGATATTAAAGGGTCCTGTTCTTCTCCAGTAACTTAAACAACATCACATTGTCTCACATCAACCCCCCTTTGCATAGTCAGCAAAGTTCGTGATCGCTTGGTGGGAAGGCCGAACTCACTTTGGGGGAGAACTGGTGCGAGTCCACGGAACTTGTCTGTGGCCGTGGAATACTTCAGCAGCGCAAGGATTGGATGAAGCGAGCGCCAGGATTTCTGGTTCATGCACATGGAATTTATAGCTAAGAGCACATGGAAATAGAATGAACAAGGAAATGAGGTGCACGTGTGGAGGAGTTTGACAGGCCTGAATATTCTCATGAAACTAACTTGATCGATGGCTGTCTTACCTGTTTGAAGCAAGCAGCAGGGGCGGGTAAAGCTTTCGTTTCCTTCAGGTAATCAGCCCAGGAAAAATTACCTGGAAAACCAATTCATATGACCTACTATGTGGGGAAGTAAATAAGCAGTATAACTTGCACAATGTTCAGGTAAACATTCTGCTGTTAAAGATTAAATGCAAAGATTTTTAGATTCTCATTTTAATATTTTATATTGCTTGAGTAATGATAAAAATATCGTGAAATCTACTTCACTTAGTTTAAGTTGAAGTATTTTGTCTTCCAGAAGCTTTTTAATAAAGAGTTAGTACCCAAAGCCCAGCTGAATCCTGATTTGCAAACCGTCATCGCTTATCTTTCCTTGATTATGACGTCACGTCAGACCAGCCTCCCGAAGACTGAACGTTACAAGTATTGACGTCCAGTGAGGTGGTCAGATGTGACGCCACAAACCAATGTCAAACAAGGGCAGATAAGCGATACGGATTTCATTTCCGATATCGATTCCAAATACTTCAAATAAAGTCAAACGAAATAGACAGGGCTGGGGCGAATAGTTCCATCAGTAACTATCCCATGAAGAACACAAAAAGGAAAATATGAAGCCCTTTGTATTTCACCTTTAAAATAACTATATCAAACAACTGTGTACCAATCCACAAATTTCAGCCTGCAAACTAAGATGATGTGTTAAACTTTGCGTATGTCAAGAGATTATCTTGCATTGAAAGCAGAAGCTTGCTAGCTGTATTTCCACACTGATAATCGATAAGACCTTTGAACATGTTAAATACAGTAGACATTCAGGGACAAATTTTATACCCGTCGAGACAGGTAGAGAATTAAAGTACCTGTCTCCAGTGACAGGTAGCCAATAATTTTCTTTTGGTGTTCAAAATATATCTTTGACAAAATTCATTCAAGACAGCTGGTAAATAGTGCTTGGAAACAAGGTGTCATCAATTTATTGGTAGCTTGCAACATGTAGCTTTGTCAATAATCTTGAATTAAATGTACTTGACAATTCCAAGGATCGCATGCATGTTCAGGTAATTCTTAAAGGTGAACTGCAAAGGTTTTCATATTTCCCTATTTATACTCTTCGCGGGCTAGTTAATGATGGAAATATCAGCTCAAATACTCTGTTTGCTTTTATTTGAAGTATTTTTTCTCCTGGTAGCTTTTGAAAAGTGATTCAAAGTTAGCATCTCAAGCCCGGCCGATTTCAGAAATGAAATCCGCATCGCTTATCTGCCCTTGTTTGACGTTCGATTGTGACGTCACATCAGACCATCTTGCCAGGCGTCAATACTTGTAACGTTCACTCTCCGGGCGGCTGGTCTGACGTGACGTCACAATCAAGGAAAGATAAGCGATGACGTTTTGCAAATCTGAATTCAGCTGTGCTAGGGGTACCAACTTTTAAAAAGATTCTAGCAGACAAGATAATTCAAATTAAACCAAGTGAAGTAGATAGACCGGTATTTCTATCATTATTCAACCTATATAAAATGTGAAAAGGAGAATCTAAAAACCTTTGCATTTCACCTTTAAGAACATTTTTCTTTTCATAAATTGTTGATGTGAATATTGATACAGGGCTTAATTTTCTTTTCCAGTTGTTCAATTGTGTTTTGTTGAATCTACAACAAGAACTTTTATTAAATGAGGTAAGAATACATATACACCACTAGTCATTCTTCTCGGACTATCCTAGTTCTGTTAGTGCAAGGATAACCCTTTCAAACCTAGCACACATTTGTAAGCTACTTCTGTCTGTCTGCATCGTGTCCAGTCTCTAAATAGCAGTTTTCTATATAGTTTCAACATTAAGGAAGTTGATAAGTTCGGTTGAGACGATCTGTCACATACCAAAATTGAAGTCCAGGTCAGTGTGCCCCGAAAATCAGGAAATCATTGAAAATTGAATTCTGTTTGTGTGTGGATAAATTGGGAGGAGACTGCGTCAGGTACCAAAATTGAATTCAAAGGACGAGATCACTTGCTTGTCGCAAACAATAAGGCTACCCCGGCCAAAAGGGGGCGTATCATGTGCTAACGATTTCCGTCTGTCTGCCTCATATCCGCTCTCTGTCTCTTGCAGTTTTCTATCTGTCGTCTCAATTTTAAGTGAATGGATATGTTACATGTAGGTAAAGACGATGTGTTGCATATCAAAATTGAACTCGGAGGTCAAGGCCACTGACTAAAAATCAGTAAATAATTGAATATCAAATTGTTTTTATGAAAGATAACATTAGGGAGAGAAGATACAACAGATGCCAGATTTGAAGTCGAAAGATCAAGGTCATTTTGACCCCAAAATGGGGAAAATAATTAACGTCCAGTTTAGGTATGTGGATTGTGATCAAACTTGGGGCATACGGTACCTCGAGCTTGTCACAGACAGCAAAGTTCAAGGTCACTGTGGACCAAAAATCAGGATCACAATTTTTGTGAGTGCATGTGTCGGGAGGAAACCATGTACAGGCTATAGGGTTAAAACTTGAGGGCAATAGATCAACGTCACTAGCCCTAAAATCAGGAAATCTGACCTCCCAAGCATTAGGCAATGTTCTCAATAGAGAAAGTTAATTGTTGCACGTCAAATATGCAGGTGAATATTGAAGCCAATCTTGGCTCTTGTTGAATATCTCAATTGTCACTCATTAGGATTGCTGAATATCTGTTTGGCTAATGATAGTTTGCTGAATATGTCCTTGGTGCATCTGGATTGCTGAATATCTCTTTGTTCTATTGGGATTGCTATATATTTTATTGGTCAATAGGATGGCTGAATATCTCATGTGTCTACCTGTATGATTGTTGAATATCTCATTGGTCAGTCAGTAGGATTGCTTATCTCATCTGTCAATCAGTAGGATTGCTGAATATTTCATTGGCCAATCTGTAGGATTGTTGAATATCTGTTTAGTCAACCAACTGCTGAATATCTCATTGATCAATGGGTAGGATTGCTGAATATCTCATTGATCAATGGGTAGGATTGCTGAATATCTCATTGATCAATGGGTAGGATTGCTGAATATCTCATTGATCAATGGGTAGGATTGCTGATCAATGGGTAGGATTGCTGAATATCTCATCGGTATATCAGTAGGATTGCTGAATATCTCATCGGTATATCAGTAGGATTGCTGAATATCTCATCGGTATATCAGTAGGATTGCTGAATATCTCATCGGTATATCAGTAGGATTGCTGAATATCTCATCGGTATATCAGTAGGATTGCTGAATATCTCATCGGTATATCAGTAGGTTGTCTAAATATCTCATCGGTATATCAGTAGGATTGCTGAATATCTCATCGGTATATCAGTAGGATTGCTGAATATCTCATCGGTGTATATCAGTAGGATTGCTTAAATATCTCATCGGTATATCAGTAGGATTGCTGAATATCTCATCGGTATATCAGTAGGATTGCTGAATATCTCATCGGTATATCAGTAGGATTGCTGAATATCTCATCGGTATATCAGTAGGATTGCTGAATATCTCATCGGTATATCAGTAGGATTGCTGAATATCTCATCGGTATATCAGTAGGATTGCTGAATATCTCATCGGTATATCAGTAGGATTGCTGAATATCTCATCGGTATATCAGTAGGTTGTCTAAATATCTCATTGCTTTCTCCAAGACTTTTATCTTGCTAGATAATTAGCTTGACTACAGTAATCTACATGTATCCATGTTAAGCTAAAAATCTACGTTCATGCTACCCTTACATTGCCTACAATGCCAATACATGTACCAACTCCCAATACGCGAATTGGATAGGAAGAGTATTTATTCGTGCAGCAAGTTCACATGAATAAACAAATAATCATATTACACAATGGGTTATAATCTCTCAGCGATAATCCTCCACTACCGGAAAAAAAAAATAATTATTCAAAAGAGATTCATTATTGTTATTACCTTACCTATCTACCTAGCATTACAAACCAGAGAGAAAACCATAACTTTATGGCCAAAAAACTCTGGAAAAGCTTTAGGCAGATTATTGATGAATATATGATATAATAGCATATATTTTACATGTATACTATTTCAATCTCTGTATGTAGAATTTTTGTTTTTTTAAACCATCTTGGTTCTGTAAATTTTATCCAACCAATACTAATGTAATAATGAGATCTAGAATCTGAAAGTTCATCTGGCATTAGTTCATTTGCCATTAGCCCCTGTGGCATATTAGCACAATAAAATATGATTCTGGTTCTGGCAGCATCAAGGTGACATTAGGTCCCCCCTGTTTACAATACACTTTCAAATTATGCACAAAACTTTCAATAATACTTTTCGTGCTGCACGTCTGAATGCTAACTCTAGAATGGCCCCGCACTGTGCCTTCGCATCTCGTGGCAATAGTAACGACACCCACTATTGCCACACCCATAACAGCTCGCCTCCTGGCAGCAATTACCACAACCCATGAACAACAGTTTATGGCTTCCACATTGTACCAGCATAAACTACATTTTACAGTGTCTTGAGAATTATGTTTATAACTCCTGAATACCACAATAACAAGGCTTACATAACTTTTCTTGTTCAAAGATGACTAATTATTTGGCATGATTTCCCTCTTTGTCTTCAGATTGAAACAGAAAAACTGTTCAGTAATATAAACGAGCTGTATCTAACGAATTGTCATTTCTGGAGAACTCACATGCTGACAGCGCTTGAAAGTGCACGGGAATCCAGGAAACCCCTCGATCCATCTTTAATGAAGGAGGGATTTAAAAAGGTAAAATAAGTGATAATTTTTGTCAGTATCATGCTTTAATATGCTGTGTCTGGTTGCTGTGTGAACATGCTGAACTCATCTTTATTTTATCCAGCCAATTTCTATGTTTCCACTTCGAACCTGCCTTGATCTACCTGACCCCCTTCAGTGTTCAAAATCCGAGGTGTAAATTTCACATTCGAATGATTGACGAACCAATCAGAACATCATCCTCTATTATCGGCGACATTCCTCCTAATATGGTGCCCACTATCATGACTATATAGGTCAGTCAATCAGTAACGCTCTTGTACAACCAATTTCAAATGTTTTTCGAGGTCAGTGATGTCTCGTGTCTATTTATAAGTTATTTGAACATTGAAGGGGGCCAGATATATCAAGGGAAGTTCGAAGTGGGAACGTAGAAATTCGCCTGATAAAATGAAGATGACTGAACTGTGAGAATGAAGAGTTAAATCTGTTAACTGTCTTGTATAATTGAGACCTACAAATCAGTCTCGTAACTTTTTTTTAGGAGTGATGGAGAATAATGACTGATGGAGAATACTGAAAGTGATGGAGAATGATTGATGGAGATTACTGAGAGTGATGGAGAATAATGAGAGTGAGGAGAATAATGAGTGATGGAGAATGAGAGTGATGAAGAATGAGATTGATGAAGAATGAGAGTGATGAAGAATGGCTGATGGAGAATGAGTAATGGAGAATAATGACTGATGGAGAATACTGAGAGTGATGGAGAATGAGTGATGAAGAATACTGAGAGTGATTGAGAATGAGAGTGATGGAGAATAATGACTGATGGAGAATACTGAGAGTGATGGAGAATGAGTGATGAAGAATACTGAGAGTGATTGAGAATGAGAGTGATGGAGAATGAGTCATGGGGAATAATGAGTGATGGAGAATAATAAGTGATGGAGAATAATGAGAGTGATGGAGAACACGGAGAGTGATGGAGAATGAGAGTGATGAAGAATTAGTGATGAAGAATAACAAAGTGATGGAGAATGAGAGTGATGGAGAATGAGTGATGGAGAATGAGAGTGATGGAGAATGAGTGATGGAGAATAAAGAGAGTGATTTTGAGATAATGTAATACAAATCACTCCCTTATTTTCACTCTCCTAGATGTGAAATTACAAGATTGCTGCATTGGGAGAGTGAATCAATATCTTGCATATACCTGGTAGACTATGTACATATAAATCATTTATCATATACAATGCCAAAAATGATAATTGATTCCTGCAAATTACAATGTACAATAGTATTTCGAAGATAACAGTTTGTCTAACAGCAGTAAATTAGTAAACACTGTGATGAAATATTTTGTAAATTCCAACTTGCTTTTTCTAGAAGATGAATACTCTACAAACTATTTCATTTTTATTTCAGTTTGCAGATAATTTTCAGCCATACACCAAATATTGCCTCGAACAAAAACCTTGTCTCGATTACATGAAATCCAGGTATAGGGACAACGAACTTTTCAAGTGCTTCGTCGTTGTAAGTGCCGAAACAACTTTTCTTCTATGATTAATTTATTCATACCCTTTGCTCCTTATCACCAAAGACATTCTCGCTTGGCACTCGGCATTAAGAGGATAAATGAAGGACTAATCGGTCCAGTTTCAGGATATGTGACAGGGTGAAGTATCGTGTAGCTCAGTGAGGCAACACTACAATAGATTTCTTTGATCTGACGCCATTGGAAGGCGAAGTAATTTCTCATGTAACACCAGCATAAAAGTCCAGTTAGTGGTAAATGGAGGACTGAACATTGGCCAATTGTTTGCCTCCCAGCTGGTCCTTGTCTTGTCAGAGAATGCCCAGATGAGAACATAAACAAGAAATCTATCTTATAGAAGGTGACATTGGGACCACTCTCTTGGAGTAAATCCTACTCCATCACAACTCGCTTCAAAAACAGTCCTGATTAATGGAACATTCATCAGACTGAGGGAAGGCTTGTACCTTTGAGACTGCTTTATGATCTTGCCTGACATGTCTGGTTGCGGTGAATAAATGGCCTATTTCAAGGTTAGCATATTAACATATCACATTAAGACTCTTGGCTCTAGTCAATGTTCAGCTCCAGTAATGGATGTCATTTCAGAACGTCAATGTTTTGTGTTGTAGTGGGCTGAGGCACAGAAACAATGCAACCGTCTCAAGTTGACAGACCTTTTGGTCAAACCTATGCAACGCCTCACCAAATACTCCTTACTTCTACAAGCCGTGCTCAGAAAAACAGAGGACGACAAACAGAGGCGGGCCGTCTTAGAAATGGTAGGACACTGTCTTTGTCTTTATGTATGGAAATGATATCTGATGTCTGTCAGCTGTGATCCACTACAATGTTTCTCGTAATACTTTGTTTTGAAACCATCTAAATATTCCAATATATATGTTTATAAAATTATAAACTTAATTAATAAAATTATATCCATATATAATGAACTGATTGTTCTTGAAAGTCAGAAGCTGGTTATCTGTGATGCAGGCCTCAATTTAAGGTGGTAACCTGTTTTCAGGTTGCCATATGAAAAATAGTGGTAACCTATTTTCAGGTCCCCATAATTTTGACTAATAATATGACATTAGGTTAATAATTATGCAATAGGTTCCCACAGGTTACCAGTGTAGAATTCATGGTAACCTGTGGAGAGGTTACCATCAGCACTCCTTAAATTGAGGCCTGGTGATGGATACTGGGAGACCACATCATGCCTTGAGGCATCAAATATTTATGCTGTATGTCCGTCCATCATCGTTGCATCGTACCACCAATCTGTCTGTCACACCTGAATGAGTTTTGCATGAAACTTGCAGGCTTATGAAACATGCTTCGAAGATGTGCGCCTGCTATTTGTGAGATGTAATAATAATTTTTTTTATCAAATTCATGAGATGTTTGACCATTTTCATGAGGTGTTTGACCATTTTCCCCCATTGATTCAGTGTACATGGCAATCTTGTTTAATCAACTAGTCCAACAGGTTTGATTGCAGACCCTTCGTAGTCTTGCTGAACAT
>JAVTVY010032045.1:0-128780 GCA_036873755.1 Hanleya hanleyi | reverse complement strand
GTCGTTATGATTGGTTGGAAGACAAATACCTCTTTCCCTGAGAAACTTTTTGTGATTGTTAAATAAATCTTCCAGAGTAAATGCAGTTTGGAGTAAGTAGACGTATTTGATGAAGATATGTCTACACTCAATTCTTTAACCAGCACCTGGTAATAGTAATATTTACATACGAATATTATATTATTCGGAGCTTTGTCTGCTGGGACTATGACGAATTTACTCTGGAGATTTGCTAGAACTTCTTGCGAATTGAGGTTTCTCAGAACTTGTTTTGCTTGGGGAAGAGTACTTCTGTCAATATGGCGGATTGTTTCAACGACCTTGCTCTTGGTGAGGTTCAGCCAATCAGCGAGTACTGTAGGTTCAACTTTTTCTCGCTTAGACCAATCAATAACGTACTGTTCCAAAGCAGACAGGACTATCTTCTGGTCGGCCTTCAGATTTATATTTCTCGGCTCTCTATATTTAGGTCCCTTCATCAGGAGTAATTTCAGATCCTTATCACTCACCACATCAAGGTCACCAGTCACAATATGTTTGCATGGTGTATAGATAAAGTTCGACAATTCACAATCACAACTATAGCCTCCTGACGTGTATAAGTTCCAGTCAAACTCCTTGACAGCATTGGAGTAATTGAATATTTTGGTGGCTATAGATTTGGTATACTTATATGAAATGCAAGGAGGTTCTGTGAACTTGAAATAGTTTGGTACAGCGTTGCGTACCTCTGGATCATTCAGGATTCGAGGTAAATTAATGATGTCAAGTCCTTTATCTAAGAAGTTGAGTTTCAAGAAAAGCCGATCTTGAGATGTTTCGATTATGTTCACTGGACGATACAACCGAAAATACGCTATATCTTGACATACTTTACTGATTTTTGATGGTATTATATTTCCTGAAGACACAGATTGTTGTATATCTCTGGCTATTTGATTTAAAGCTCTCAGAGGTAACGCATACAGAACTGTACGTAAGCTATATATACTATTGGGTGCGTTAGTTAAACCCACTAAGTAATTTAAAGTGATATGATCGTGAATCATCGAACTATTAAACTTTCGCCAACCATGGCTGCGTTGTCTCCGTTGATGGGGTTTAAATAGTTGGATAATGTTGGATATATATGAGCGGCGGTTTGTAGGATTGCCGAACCCACTGACATTATCATTTAAACCAAACGGAAACACTGACCCAAGTTCTAGCATCCCAGAATAATTCCCGCTCTCGGATTTTCTCTCAAATCCAAAAGGGAATCCTTAGTAGATGGATAGACGACACGTCTATGATCACAGATACTAAAGTTATCAGCCGTGGTCCGGGTCCAGAAAAATGCCTACCTATAAGCAATTGCTTTTTCCTAACGGATTTTCTGTGACCGTTCACCCTAAGATGGTCTTTGGGTGGTCTTGCCAACATACTGTTGACCACACTTCTTACAGGAAACTAAATAAATACAGTTTGTAGTAGAACAACTAAGATCAACATACGAGTTGGCAGAATGAGTTACCGGTTAACGTGGAACTAAATGAAGCTGAAGTAAAGTGGACACGTGAGACATCCACGATGTCCACACTTAGAAATTTTGAAATTATTACATGTAGAATTCGGTGCTAAACAATCATCAAGCGCAATATTACAAGGTTTGATGTCATGGCCTTGCTTTGCTGTCAGAAATATATCTGTCATTTGGATTGAAAAAGGTCTTAGTGCATTTCGAACTATTAGAGACTCGGCCGAGAAACCTGCACTAAGGTTCCTCGGGTCTGTCTTCATATTTTTTTCTTATAGTTGTGCTCATTATGTTTGTTGGGTGTGCAGGGGCCCGGCCTCGGGGACAACTTGTCCACCAGCAGAATCCAGGCATACACAGGTTAAAATTACAAGCGTCTAGTCCGTCATTCATAATCCAGCCGTCGTCCATTAGAGAATATCCGCGTCCATAATCCAGACCTATTCCATATTCCATATAACAGTATTAGCACCAAATTCAAAAAGACAATCATAGTATACATAAACATAGGCTTGTTTCCTGCAAGAGAGAAGCGGTCAACAGTTCAATGATGCCGGCAAGACATCATGATGTTCCAAAAATATCAAATCCGTATCGCTGATCAGTATTCTTAATCCATAATATTCGCTGTAAAGTCGTCATCTAAAAAAGATGTACTCTCAGTCACGCTTTGATTGTGACTGTTCATATGAACCATGAGGATCTTGAAGTACATGGGTTCCTTACGGCCCCTAGCCCGGGTTAAGCGGAATTAGACACAAGTTACGAAACGTAGCGCCATAGATCTTGCACGCTACGTTCGTATTTCCTTTATCAGCATGCAGAGTATGTATCGCCAAATTTGAAAACTTTGAGCGGAGGCGCTTGGTGGAATAGCCCTGTTTTATAAGTTTCTGCAACAATGTTTTGTGACGTTGATTAAAATCATCACATTTAACACGGGATCTAGCAAATGCTACTAAGCGAGATATGTATACGCCATATGCAGGTCCCACTGGAATATTACTATCCAAAAAGGGATAGTTTACGATGTCGAAATTGTAATCATCTCTTTTGTCATAAAGTCGACGAGAGAGAATGCCCGCTTCATTTTTGTAGAGATAGAGATCTAAATAAGATGTACCTGTAGGGCTATCTGTAGTTTCCTTCAAATCAGTGAAGGTGGATATATATCCTTCACTGCTTCATTTATATAGCGATTATCCACAGCGAGAAGATCGTCTATATAGCGTTTGGTGAATGAGAAGGAACGGGCTTTGAATGGATCGGTTTTTGAATGCGCCTGCATATAGTCATATTCATAAGAACAGATACAAGTCAGCCAACAGGGGTGCACAATTAGTACCCATTGGAATACCTATATGCTGCTGATATATTGTGTTGCCAAATTTCACATAGATATTTTTAATGAGAAATTCAAGCAACTCTATAAACAAAGAAGCATCCATGAATGATATCTCTTGTATGTAGTCGAGCTAAAGAATGCTTTATGGCTTCCGACATTAATATATCTACGATCAGTTTTCTTGAACACAGATACTATTAATGAACTTAGACAGTCAATAAGGTCCTGATGAGGGATTGTAGTATAGAGAGTCGAGAAATCCCATGTGGATACATGTCTGTACGGTATGTGACCTTTAGCATCAAGCTCTTCCGTAAGACATTTTGAGTTTTTCAATATCCACATACATTCAACGCCAAGTTCTTAGAAATAGTGGCCTGTCACAACTCCCAAAATGCTTTACCTCCTGAAGGGCCCTCGTCAATGGTTGAAAGAAGCTTGGTGGTGCAGCTTCTAGAATCAGCTATGAATCTAGCTTTGTATGGTGATTTATGCATTTTGGGAGTACAGTATATTTTGGTATGTCGTTATGATTGGTTGGAAGACAAATACCTCTTTCCCTGAGAAACTTTTTGTGATTGTTAAATAAATCTTCCAGAGTAAATGCAGTTTGGGAGTAAGTAGACGTAGCTGAATTATGAATGACTGACCAGACGCTTGTAATTTGCCAATTTAAAAAAATGCCGATGGGGGTTAAAAAGACTGTGAATTCGTTTCAAAAATTAATGAATGGAGTCTTTCATCATCTCACGTGGTCTACGTGTCTAGTCTACCTTGATGATATTATATGCTACTCTAGAACCTTCGAAGATCACCTAAAACACCTCCAACAGAGCCTTTTAGATAGATAGATAGATATTTATTCACCAATAATTATACACTAACAATACAAAGACATGATTTCAGAAAACTTTGGCGGGAATAAAACCCCTGGGGGCTTGTTCTATCCCGTAACACTTACAAAAAACGATGGTACAGATACGGAGGTGAAAGTTTTTAACACATACAAATACAGAAAAAAAGAACAGGGCAAGTTAATGCATAGCACGTGATACTATAAGGGGAAAAACAAGCTACATTTCAATGAGATAAGACTTGAGCTTGGACTTAAATAGCGAGGATGAGAATATAGATCTGAGCGGAGAGGGAAGTTTGTTCCATTCCCGTGGTCCTGCTACTCTCAAGGTATGGAAAGAAAAATTTGACTTATAGAAGGGTCTGTAAAGATTAATTTGCTGGTTCCTTGTTTGATATCGATGCACTGCAGAAAGTCTTGTAAGATAATTTTTAAGGCGTTTCGGTATAATTTCAGGGTGATACATAAAAGTATGTACAAAACTTAGGGAAACATATAGGTGAAGTTTAGTTAGAGGCAGGATTTTTAATTTCGAAAAGAGAGGCTGCGTATGGTCACGTTTATTGGATGAAGTCAGAACTCTTATTACGCGTTTCTGTAGTACAATTAATGGGTTAAGATGAGTAAGGTAAGTATTGCCCCAAAGAATGTTACAATAGGACAAATAGAGATATATCATAGAATAATACAGAATATAAAGTGTTTTCTTGTTAACAGAGTTTTTTATATGATTAATAACTCCTGTATTTCTTGAGATTTGTTTGCAGATATAATCTATATGAGTTGTCCAACTTAGTTTATTATTCAAGATGATGCCCAGGAATTTAAAGTTACTAACCTCTTCAATTTCTTGGCCGGCTATTTCTAGTTTTGGGACGTTTCTCAAGCGTTGTATTTTACTTGGGCTAACTATCATATATTTAGTTTTTTTGACATTTAAAGATAGGCGATTTGCACAAAACCACGTATGTAGGTTATGCAGTTCGTCTGACATAATTCGAGCAGCATCAGCCAAGTGTCTGGAAGAACAAACTGCATTCGTGTCATCAGCAAAAAGAATCAGTTTGAGATAATCTGTTACGTTATTAATATCATTTATATATATCAAAAATAAAAGCGGTCCAAGAATAGATCCTTGTGGTACACCGCATGTGATATCGGTAGGAGAAGAAATTATATTATTATACGAAACAGACTGTGTCCTACCAGACAGGTAGCTTCTGAACCAGTTATTGGGTGACCCGCGGACACCGTAGTGATATAGTTTGGAGATTAAGATATCATGATTGACTGTATCAAACGCCTTGGACAGGTCCAGAAACATAGCTATGCTGTAATTTTTTGATTCTTTTGAAGCCACCAAGTCATCGTAGAGAGATATCGCAGCATGTGAAGTGGAATGATTAGACCTAAATCCGAATTGGTTCTCCGAGATGATGTCATTCTTTTCCAGAAAAGTGAACATCATGTTTACTGCAATTTTTTCCAGGATCTTGCTAAAGCACGGCAGGACTGATATTGGCCTATAATTCTCAAATAACATGGACTCGCCACATTTAAAGATTGGTGTAACCTTTGCATATTTCAGACAATCAGGTACCATTCCAAGTTTGAAAGACAGGTTTATGATATGAGCAAGAGGAACAGAAACAGAAGAAGCTACAAGTTTTACAATGGACATAGAAATACCATCCAACCCCGGTGCGGCCGATTTCAAGCCCACAATAACATTCTGAACATCATTTGGAGTTGTTGGAGAAAATTCAAAACTTTCAGCAGGTGCAGTGCCAAGGAATTCACCAAACGTTTTTGGAACCGGAGGAATTTTTGAGTCTAAATTAGACGCTAGTGAGCTAAAATATTCGTTAAATTTATTAGCAATGGTAAGACTGTCGGTTTCCTCTTCACCATTAATTAAAAATGTTTTAGGTAGAGACGCGTTTTTCTTCCGATTCATCAACTGGTTTAATATTTTCCAAGTTCCTTTAATGCCTTGATTGCACTGGTTGAATTTGTTTTCGAAGTAGTTCTTTTTTGAAAGCCGAATAGTATGATTTAATTTGTTCCTGTAAGCTCTATAATCTGTATGTGCATTGTCATCCCGACTGCAAAGATACCGTCGATATAAGCAATTTTTTTCATGGATAGAGGTAAGTATTCCATGGGTTATCCATGGTTTAATAATACGCTTACAAGATGCCCGGATTGTATTCACTGGAAAGCAATCATTACACACTAAGTTAAATTCGGCCAGAAAATTGTCTAACGCAGCACTACAGTCATCTTCTTCACGAACTACAGTATCCCAATTTATATCTTTCGTTCTCAGAGCAAATTCTTCCTTTTTTTCTGGGCTAACTCGTCGATAGGTTATGTTAGAACGCGGGGGATTATATTCCTGCGTGGACTGTAGTAAATGAAAAATCGGAAAGTGATCAGTTATATCTGTTAAAAATATTCCTGATAGAAGATTATCTTCATGAAAATTTATAAAAATGCTATCTATGAGCGTTGCTGTATGCGATTTGACTCTAGTAGGTTTAGTAATCTATGGGAAAAAATACTGCGATTTCATGATTTCAAGAAAATCTTTTATAGGATGCGAGAAGCTGATCGGAAGTTAAAACCATCCAATGTCGACTTTCACAAAACAGGTCAAATATCTGAGTCATCTAGTGTCCACACAGGGGTTGGAAGTCGACCCAGCCAAGGTAAAAGCTGTAAAAGAGTTTCCTCCACCAAAAACGGTAAGAGAAGTCAGTTCCTTTGTTGGAATGGCTAACTATTACCGCAAATTCATTAAATGGTTCTCGCAAATAGTTTTCCCACTAACAAATCTGACCAAGAAAGATTCCAGGTTTAAATGGAGTACCGAATGCAAGAAGCATTCGATAAAATCAAAGTAGCATTGACAACTGCACCTATGTTGGCCTTCCCTGATTTTGGTCCAAAAGCAGAGTTTATCATATACACTGATGCTAGTTTAACAGCACTGGGAGCAGTGTTGGCCCAAATCCAAAATGGCGTCGAAAGGGTTATTGCGTACAGGGTAGATCATTGTTACCGGCTGAACGAAACTATGGGGTGAAGGAACGAGAAAGTTCAGCATGTTTTTTGCGATTAAAACATTCGAGTGTTATCTGCGCCCGCGTTATTCACCATTTATACAGATCACCAACCGTGGGTATGGATATTCAAACAGAAGCCCACCTCTAGTCGTATTGCCAAATGGACTTTTGTTTTAAATCAATACGATTATGAAGTGAAGTATCTCCCCGGTCGAGCGAAGATGGTGGCTGATTCACTGAGCTGCAGGGAATACAAACAGGCGGTGCTTAGCCAAGATATCGAACCGAATGTCAATCCGTATATTGATGCACTTCATACACACAGCCATCAAAAGAGTCAGCAACAGACAGTGACCTAATTCTGACCTTGTTGTTTATTCTATTTATGGCATAGAATGGGGAAGAAGTTTCTAGTGAGTGCTGGGGTGATTGGGCAGGCCCTGAAATGTTCCAGGTCTGGCAGTGTTTACTCCACTTATGACATCATTGTTCAACAAGCGTCTGATCAGTGAAGCATAATTCAGCTGTCGTCCAATACAGAATATCCGCGTCCATAATCCAAAGTCCTATTCCATATTCCATATAACAGTATTAGCACCAAATTCAAAAGGACAATCATAGTATACAAAAACAGGCTAGTTTCCTGCGAGAAAAAGCGGTGAACAGTTTTCAATGATGCCAGCAAGACATCATGATGTTCCAAAAATATCAAATCCGTATCACTGATCAGTATTCTTAATCCATAATAATCGTAAAGTCGTCATCTAGATAATGATGTATCTCAGCCACGCTTTGATTGTGACTGTTCATATGATTACCATGAGGATCTTGAAGTACATGGGTTCATATGACCACTAGTTCCGGGTTAAGCGGAATTAGACACAAGTTACCAAACGTAACGCCATAGATCCTGCACGCTACGCTCGTATTCTGCCTCCAGCATGCGATATGTATCGCCAAATTTGAGAAACATTGAGTTGAGGCTCTTGATGGGTTAGCCCTGTTTTATAAATTTCTGCAATAATATTTTGTGACGTTGATTAAAATCGTCACATTTAACACAGGATCTAGCGAATGCTACTAGGCGAGATATGTATACGCCATATGCAGGTCTCACTGGAATATTACTGTCCAGTAAAGGATAGTTTACGATGTCGAAATTGTAATCATCTTTTTGTCATAAAGTCGACGAGAGAGAAGGTCAGCTTCATTTTTATAGAGATATAGATCTAAATATTATGTGCCTGTAGGGCTATCTGCAGTTTCCTTCAAATGCAGTGAAGGTGGATATATCCTTCACTGTGGGTCAGCCAACAGAAATGTGCACAATTAGTACCCATTGGAATACCTATATGCTGCTGATATATTGTGTTGCCAAATTTCACATAGATATTTTCAGTTAGAAATTTAAGGAACTCTATAAACAAAGAAACTTCCCATGAATGATAGCTCTTGTATGTAGTAGAGCTAAAGAATGCTTTATGGCTCCCGACATTAATATATCTACGATCCGTTTTCTTGAACACCGATACTATTAATGAACTTAGACGGCCAATAAGGTCCTGATGAGGGATTGTGGATTGAGTCGAGAAATCCCATGTGAATACATGTCTGTACGGTATGTGACCTTTAGCATCATATTACGCACGAGCCGAGTTTTGGAAAATAGTGGCGCAATACCTTTCCCAAAATGCCTTTACCTCCAGAAGTGCTCTCGTCAATGGCTTTGGAAGAAGCTTGGTGGTGCAGCTTCTAGAACCAGCTGTGAATCTAGATTTGTATGGTGATTTTATGCATTTAGGTGTCCAGTATACTTTTGATATGTCATTATGATTCGTTGGAAGAAAAATTCCTCATGAGAAACGTTTTATGATTGTTAGTAAATCTTCCAGAGTAAATGCAGTTTGGGAGTAAGTAGACGTATTTGATGACGATATGTTTACACTCAATTCTTTAACTAACACCCAGTAGTAATATTTACATATAAATAATATATTATTTGGAGCTTTGTCTGCTGGAAATTCTTGCGAATTGATGTTTCTCAGTACCTGTTTTGCTTGGGAAAGGGTACTTCTGTCAATATGGCGGATTGTTTCAACGACCTTGCTCTTGGTGAGGTCCAGCCAATCAGCAAGTACTGTACGTTCAACTTTTTCTCGCTTTGACCATTCAATAACGTACTGTTCCAATGCAGACAGGACTATCTTTTGATCGGCATTCAGATTTATTCTTCTCGGCCTTCTATATTTAGATCCTTTCATCAGGAGTAATTTTACGTCCTTATCACTCAACACATCAAGGTTACCAGTCACAATTCGAAGATTCGACGATTCACAATCACAACTGTATCCTCCTGACGTGTATAAGTTCCAGTCAAATTCCTTGACAGCATTAGAGTAATTGAATATTTTGGTGGCTATAGATTTAGTGTACTTATATGAAATGCAAGGCGGTTCTGTGAACTTAAAATAGTTTGGTACAGCGTTGCGTACCTCTGGATTATTCAGGATTCGAGGTAAATTGATAATGTCCAGTCCTTTATCTAAGTAATTGAGTTTCAAGAAAAGCCGATCTAGGAATGTTTCGATTGTGTTCACTGGACGATACAACCGAAAATACGCTATATCTTGACATACTTTAGTGACTTTGGGTGGTATTATATTTCCTGAAGTCGCAGATTTTTGTATATCTCTGGCTATATGATTTAAAGCTCTCAGAGGTAACGCATACAGAACCGTACGTAAGCTATGTATACTATTGGGTGTGTTTGTTAAACTCACTAAGTAATTTTAAGTTATATAATCGTGAATCATCGAACTATTAAACTTTCTCCAACCATGGCTGCGATGTCTCCGTTGATGGGGTTTAAATAGCTGTGTAATATAGGATATATTTGAACGGCGGTTTGTAACATTGCCGAATCGACTGACATTATCATTTAAACCATACGGAAACACTGACCCAAGTTCTAGCATCCAGAATAGTTCCCGCTCTCGGACTTTTCTCTCAAATCCAAAGGGGGAATCCGCGGCAGATGGATAGACGTCGTCTATCATCTGAATACTAAGGTTACCCCAGTCATGATCGGGTCCAGAAAAATGCTTACCTATAAGCAATTTCTTTTTCCTAACGGATTTTCTGTGACCTTTTACCCTAAATTGAAGTTTTTGGGCGGTCTTGCCGAAATACTGTTGACCTCACTTCTTACAGGAAACTAAATAAATACAGTTTGCAGTAGAACAACTAAGATCATCATACGAGTTTACATAATATAAGTTATCAGTCAACGCGGAACTAAATGAAGCTGAAGTATTAAAGAATGGACACGTGAGACATCCACGGTGTCCACACTTAGAAATTTTGAAATTATTACATCTAGAATTCGCTGCTAAACAATCATCAAGCGCAATATTACAAGGTTTGATGTCGTGACCTTTCTTTGCTGTCAGAAATATAGCTGTCATTTGGATTGAAAAAGGTCTTAGTGTATTTCGAACTGTTAGAGACTCGGCCAAGTTTCCTTGGATCTGTCGAACAATTATTTTCTTTGATTATTTTCTTCATTATTAGTGCAGGGGTGTGCAGGGGCCCGGCCTCGGGACAACTTATCCACAAGCAATAATCTAGGCATACACAGGTTTAAATTACAAGCCTGTCATTCATAATTTAGTCGTCCATTAAAGAATATTCGCGTCCATAATCCAAAGACCTATTTCATATTCCATATAACAGTATTAGCACCAAACTCAAAAGGACAATCATAGTATACAAAAACATAGGCTAGGTTCCTGCAAGAGAGAGGCTAGTTTCCTGCAAGAGAGAAACGGTCAACAGTTTTCAATGATGCCAGCAAGACATCATAATGTTCCAAAAATATCAAATCCGTATCGCTGATCAGTGTTCTTAATCCATAATAATCGTTGTGAGGTCATCTAGAGAATGATGTATCTCAGTCACGATTGTGGTTGTTCATATGAGCACCATGAGGATTTTGAAGTACATGGGTTCATACGGCCCCTAGCCCCGGGTTAAGCGGAAGTGGACACAAGTTATGAAACGTAACGCCATAGATCTTGCACGCTACGCTCGTATTTTGCTATCAGCATGCGATATGCATACCCAAATTAGAGTGTAGGCGCTTGGTGGTATAACGCTATTTTATAAGTTTCTGCAACAATGTTCTGTAACGTTGATTAAAATCGTCACTAGCAAATGCTACTAGTCGAGATATGTATAGCCATAGACCGTTCTCTGTGGATATATATATGGAGTTTTGGCACATAAGAGCTAGAATTTCCACCTGTGATCTGATTGCTATAACCAGTATGTTTTCCATCCTGTGAACTGAACTGCAAGTGACATTCTGTAATATTGAGAGAGATTGTCTTATAGCCATCTCAGTGAGATCGCGAAACTAGTGGATGAACTTTTGCACAGTGAGCAAGTGTTTCAACGCAAAAGCACAGAATTGCTGGTTAAAGTCCCTTGTGGAGACTTGTGTAATTCCACTATGAATTACAACACATATAAGGGAAGTGGGAAGAGGTGCCGACATACTGACTGCGTCACATGACTTCACAGAATAGTCTTCTGGTTAACCTATTCTAAAGCACATACCAAGTATCTAACGATTCGTGATATGTGTTGTATCTCAGGTACGCTTTTATTGTACCTGTTCATGTGGCAACTTGGATGATATGACCACACGGCCCCTAGCACCGGCATGAGCGGTATTAGATACAAATCTAGAGAGCTATGATGGAAATGCTCTGACAACTCGTATACTGGTAATTGGTGAGCTGTTTCGCTGTGACAACTCGTACATTGGAGATTGGTGAGCTGTACCGTCGTCAGATGTAAATGACGGCATTTAACACAAAAGACTAGTCTGTAAGGCCCGATGTCGACCCAGCATCAACTTCCCACAAATGCCAACATATATCAAAGACCAAAAGGTCTGTACAGGGGGCGGGCCTCGGGGACGAAACGTCCACCAGCAGAATCTCGCCATGTACAGGAATATCGTTGGTAGATTCCCATTGTGCTGTTCCTCTGTTCAAGAAATTGGACTTGGACGTCGATCATCGCTGGAGATGAACTGTTTTTGTGGATGGTGAAACGCGTGGATTTGACGAGTGGTCAACAGGGCTGGGCACAGGATAAAGGACATGATTGAGGAGCTGTACAATGCTAGGAAGAGAGCGGAATTGGACACTTAATGGACTGTGTATAAACATTAAGCATCATTTAAGCTGCCAGCCACTCTTTTACGATATTGTAATAAGCCTAAACTTTGTGACATATTGTACAATATTTTGTAACTGTTTTAATTGTCTGGTTGGTTGATTATATAAAATTTCTAAGTGAACCATCTGGTGTTTTGTTTTAATTTTATTTGGCGAATGTTTGGCTACAGATTTGGCAAACTTGTTATGGCTCTGTTCGTGGGTGTATAACAAATTGGGGGCTCATCCGGGGTTGAACCAGTTTTGATTTGAGGTTGGTCAAACAGAATTCCACATTTAAGTTTAGTGATATATTAAATAGTCAATTTGTGTTTTCAATATGGTCAGAAACTTTGATTCTCAAGCATTTGCAGGAAAGGAAAACCAGTCCATAAGTGATTTAGAGAAATTACGTAAGGCAGAGTTGAAAACATTTGCCAGTCACTTACTGTGTCAGCCAGCATGAGGAAGAATGAAATAGTCCGGGAAATAGGAGGTTAGAGGTAGAGGAAAGAAGGAAAAAGTTAAGATTAGAGAAAGAAAGAGAAAAGGAAGAATCGGAGAAAAAGGAAAGAGAGAGAGTGGAGAATGTTAGACAAAGGAAGCATGAATTGCGCATTAGGTCAAGGGGTGGGATCTTATTCCTTTTCACACCCGGGAACCCAGGTCGCCTCTTACGAACAAGCTCGCAGAGGAGCTGAGGCCTATTCTTACCATGACCTGCGATGTGCACAATGACATCACAGGTCAATCCCTGGAAGCCCCACGGGGCCCAAAATTTGATGTAGCTAGGAATGTTAGACTGGTTCCTAAATTCAATGAGGATGAGGTGGAGACATATTTTATGTCTTTTGAGAAAATCGCTGAGTTTGAAGTGGCCAGAAAATCTCTAGACTCTGTTGCTTCAAAGTGTATTTGTAGGGACGGCAACTGTGAAGTCATGTGGCTATGTCAGTATGTCGGCACGTCTTTCCACTTCCCTTATATGCGTTGCAATTTTTACCTGTATATGGCGAGATTCTGCTGGTGGACGTTTCGTCCCCGAGGCCCGTCCCCTGTGCAGGCCTTTTGGTCTTTGATATATGTTGGCATTGTGGTAAGTTGATGTTGGGTCGACATCGGGCCTTACATATCAGTCTTTTGTGTTAAATGCCGTCATCGTCATCTGACGACACAGCTCACCAATTACCAATATACGAGTTGTCAGAGCAATTCCATAATAGCTCTCTAGATCTGTATCTAATACCGCTTATGCCGGTGCTAGGGGCCGTGTGGTCATGTCATCCAAGTTGACGCATGAACAGATACAAGAAAAGTGTCCCTGAGATACAACACATATCACGATTCGTTAGATTCTTAGTGTGCTTTAGAATAGGTTAACCAGAAGACTAAACTGTGAAGTCATGTGGCTCTGTCAGTATGTCGGCACCTCTTCCCACTTCCCTTATATGCGTTGTAACTGAAGTTTACACATCATTATCTGTGGAACAGTCTAGTAATTATGAAGTAGTAAAAGTTGCCATTTTGACAGCCTATGAGCTGGTGCCTGAAGCCTACAGGCAGAAGTTTAGAATCTTAATGAGGCACTCGGAAAAGACTTTTGTGGAGTTTGCAAGGGAGAAAGAGATGATATTTGATAGGTGGTACAGGTCAATACAAGTAGAGAGGGGTATGACCAGTTGAGGAGAGATATTCCTATGGAAGGATTCAAGAAAAGTATTCCCTTGAATTGAGTAAGGTAGTCGAGCTAAAGAAGGCAGCATTCATTGCTGATCACTATGAATTAACCCACAAGAAAAATGATAAATTCCTTATGGGAATTATGAGAAAAAGTGGAAAAGTGAAAAATTTGGCCATAACATCGACTAAAAAGCTAGTGCTAGCCCTAAGGGTGGGAAAGGTGACAAGATAGGCCTTCACCTCCGTCTTTTCTATCAGGTGGAGCCTGATAAAAATTTCTAACTCATGGCATGCACCTACATGCCATATGACACTACTGTTCCAATGAAGCTCACCTAAAGGCAGAATGTTGGAAACTCCGTAATGACAGACAGGGGAATAAAGTGGTCGCTTTCGTTAAATTACAACACATATAAGGGAAGTTAGAGTTATGTCCCATAGGCCTAAAACTGAAAAGCTGACCAAGTCTGTACACAAACTACCTTACAAGGCAGATCTTGGTAAAAAAAAAACAGATAACGGAGGGTTACCAGAGTTCCAGAAGGAAAAAACAAACCTGTAGTTATCTGGAGAGAGGGGTGCCAGTCTCTGATATTATCTAATTTTGCAGGAATATTTCCTGCATGTGTGGTAACTGCGTCAGTCACGCAAGGAGAAACCGGAAGATGTCCAGTCTGAGAAAGTGGGGGATGATACTGATGTTTGACTATAAGGCCTTTTTGGGATCTAGATAGTGATAACAAGAGCGGTAATTCACAATTACAAGCGTCTGGCCTGTCATTCATTATTCAGGCATCGTCCATTAAAGAAAATCCACATCCATAATCCAAAGACAATGAAAGGCTCATTCCATATAGGACTGCGACACAGCTCACCAATTAGCTAAGATTCATAGCGTCTCCCTTCCCTCAACGCTATGCCGACGACAAATACATTTCCATGGTGGTAACTCGAACATCTCCATGGCGCACTTATTATTACCTTTGCGCCCTATTGGACCTTCATAGACTTGAGAAAATGGGCCGCCATGAATAAAAATACAGAAATGGCAGACTAGCTGGCCCTTCGTTGGTCATATATTAATTACAGACGTTAGAATCATCCCTATGGAGCCTCAAAATCACCTGAAATCGAGGGTCGAGAAGATGGGCATTTCCATAATTATTGACCCCGTGTGTACAGGGGATGATGATCACAACATCGATTATGGTATTTTTATTCATGGCGGCCCATTTTCTCAAGTTAATGAAGGTCCAATGGGGCGCAAAGGTATTAATAAGTGCGCCATGGAGATGTTCGAGTTACCACCAGGGAAATGTATTTGTCGTCGGCATAGCGTTGAGGGAAGGGAGACGCTATGAATCTTAGCTACTCACCAATTACCAATATACGAGTTGTCAGAGCATTTCCATCATAGCTCTCTAGATTTGTACCTAATACCGCTTATGCCGGTGCTAGGGGCCGTGCGGTCATGTCATCCAAGTTGCCACATGAACAGGTACAATAAATGCATACCCGAGATACAACACATATCACGAATCGTTAGATTCTTGGTATGCGCTTTAGAATAGGTTAACCAGAAGACTATACTGTGAAGTCATGTGGCCAGTATGTCGGCACCTCAGTAGTAGGGAGCAAGCAAATCCGGGTCGGTTTTGCCGGGGGAGATAACTCTTGCATCCACCAGGGGGCGCTGTTTCCAGGTTAAAGGTATAGGGGACGCCCCATCGCCTTTCACCTCTGGGGCGCCTGGGGCGCCAGGGGGCGCCACCAGCTCAAGGTCACGTGGAGGTCAAAAGTAGTTCCGGCAACCTGTAACCTTTGTATTCCTCCGCGGACAGAACGTAGTCCCATGTCAACCAAGTGACTTCCAATGTTAATGTATGGGTTTTTCCCACAATGTCGTGGGTGATCAAATTCTCCGGCAATCTCCGGCAATCTTCAGGGGCGAGAGGGGTCCCTAGTGTACCGATTGGGTTGTATGAGGTATCAATGTGAAGCATTCGTGAAGGGGCATCTGATGGGGTGGGTGTGGGGTTGAAATATCGTCATTCTGCGCATGCGCGGTAGACCAAGGGTATGGAAATAGACGTTTTGGGGTCTAGGGGAGCCACTAGTGGTCCGATGGGGTTGTATGAGGTATCAATGTGAAGCCTATGTGAGGGGGCATCCGATGGGCTGGGTGTGGGTTGGAATATGGTCATTTTGCGCATGCGCGGTAGACCAAGGGTATGGAAATAGCCGTTTTGGGATCTAGGGGAGCCCCTAATGGACCGATGGGGTCGAGTGAGGTATCAAAGTGAAGCATTCGTGAAGGGGCATCCAGTCATGGGTGGGTGCATGTAAAATTAGGATTTTTTCCCGAAACTATAAATAGCGGAATACGGACTTTACCCCTAAAATAGGGGAAAACACCTATCAACCCTAGTCAAAAGGGCTAATATCGGTCCCCGGGCTTATTGGGACCTGCCTATCAAGTCAATGGGCTGGGTGCATGTAAAATTAGGATTTTTTCCCGAAATTATAAAAAGCGGAATACGGACTTTACCCCTAAAATAGGGGAAAACCCCTATCAACTCTAGCCAAAAGGGCTAATATCGGTCCCCGGGTTTATCGGGGCCTGCCTATCAAGTCAATGGGGTGGGTGCATGTAAAATTAGGATTTTTTCCCGAAACTATAAAAAGCGGAACACGGACTTTACCTCTACAATAGGGGTCTGTATTATACAATATAAGGGAAAATGGCTGTATGGGGTATGGGGATGGTCATTTTTTTTTTCGTGGGCTTTACTATGGCTTGTGGGGTCGCGTTTTTCTCGTCTCGCCAAGAAAATAACAATGGGAAGGGTCCCGGAGCGAATCGGTGAAATTTTGGGAAAAAGTCACCGAGGTCTGTATATAGGCCCATAGGCTGGCCATGGGAGGTATAGGTCCAACCTGGGAAATTCACACACGTTCATTGTGATATGGGTTGCTTGGATTTGTTTTTCACGTCTCGTCATTTAGAACACGATGGGAAGGGTCCCGGAGCGAAACGGTGAAATTTTTGGAAAAAGTCACCGAGGCCTGGGTAGGCCCATAGGCCTATACTGCATGGCTATGGGGGTATAGGTCCAACCTGGGAAATTCACACACGTTCATTGTGATATGGGTTGTTTGGTCTTGTTTTTCACGTTTCGTCATTTAGAACTCGATGGGAAGGGTCTCGGAGCGCAACGGTGAAATTTTTGGAAAAGTACCGTATAGCCCATATAGTCCCATAGGCTGGCTATGAGGTATAGGTCCAACCTGGGAAATTCACACACGTTCATTGTGATATGGGTTGTTTGGTCTTGTTTTTCACGCCTCGTCATTTAGAACACGATGGGAAGGGTTTCGAAGCGCAACGGTGAAATTTTTGGAAAAGTACCATATAGCCCATATAGTCCCATAGGCTGGCTATATGGGGGTATAGGTCCAACCTGGGAAATTCACACACGTTCATTGTGATATGGGTTGTTTGGTCTTGTTTTTCACGTCTCGTCATTTAGAACACGATGGGAAGGGGTTCGAAGCGAAACGGTGAAATTTTTGGAAAAAGTTCACCGAGGCCTGGGTAGGCCCATAGGCCTATACTGCATGGCTATGGCGGTATAGGTCCATACGGGGTGAACGTTTTGGGGTCTAGGTGAGCACCTAATGGTCCTATGGTGTCGTATGAGGTCTTATTTTGAAGCTCTCGTGGAGTTGTATGTATCGACTCATGGTTCGTCCGTGTGCAAGAGTCTGCGCATGCGTAGTCTGGCCGTAGTATAGAAAGCAGGCATGTTGGCGGGTATGTGGGGGGTGTGTTTGGGGTAGAGATGGACCACTATGGGTCCAACTGGGTCGTGGGAGGTGTCAAAGTGAAGCTTGTGTGGGGTAGAGTCAGAATGGCGTGTTTTTAAGTGCAAGTCGCGTCAATCTGCGCATGCGCAGTTGGGTGTAGTAAGTAAAGTGGCCATTTTGAGGGTGCGTGGAGGTGTGTTTGGGGTAGAGAGGGACCATCCTTGGTCCGATTGTGTTGTGGGAGGTGTTATCTTGTCGCTCTCGGGGTGTACATCCCGATTTGAGGGATGTTCACGTCATCTGTGACGTCATCGGTGACGTCATCAGTAGGAGTAGTAGCGAAAGTGGGCATTTTGGGGCAGTGAAGGAAGGTATTTGGTGTAGAGATGGACCATCCATATCTGTCACACATTATACCACATCTTTGTTGTGTTATACCACATCTGTCCTGCATTATACCATATATGTCCTGTATTATACCATACCTGTCCTATGTTATACAATATCTGTCCTGTATTATACCAAATCTGTCCTGTATTGTACCATATTTGTTCTCTATTATACCATATATGTCCTGTATTATACCAAATCTGCCCTGTATTATACAGTATCTGTCCTGTATTATACCAAATCTGTGCTGTATTATACCAAATCTGTGCTGTATTATACAATATCTGTCCTGTGTTATACCATATCTGTGCTGTATTATACAATATCTGTCCTGTATTATACAATATCTGTCCAGTATTCTGCAATATCTGTTCTGTATTATACCAAATCTGTCCTGTATTATACAGTATCTGTCCTGTATTGTACCATATATGTCCTGTATTATACCATATCTGCTCTGTATTATACAATATTTCTCCTCTATTATACCATATCTGTGCTGCATTATACCATATCTGTCCTGTATTGTACCATATATGTCCTGTATTATACCAAATCTGTGCTGTATTATACAATATTTGCCCTCTATTATACCATATCTGTGCTGTATTATACCATATCTGTCCTGAATTATACCATATCTGTGCTGTATTATGCTATATCTGTCCTGTGTTATACAATATCTGTCCTGTATTATACCAAATCTGTCCTGTTTTGTACCATATTTGTCCTGTATTATACAATATATGTTCTGTACTATACCAAATCTGTGCTGTATTATACAGTATCTGTCCTGTATTATACCAAATCTGTGCTGTATTATACAATATATGTTCTGCATTATACCAAATCTGTCCTGTATCATACAGTATGTCCTGTATTATACCAAATCTGTGCTGTATTATACCATATCTGTCCTGTATTGTACCATATATGTCCTGTATTATACAATATATGTTCTGTATTATACAATCGGATAGCCGTTGTCGTGAATAACAACAAGTTCAGCAATGTTCATACAGTTTATTATCCCCAATGTTACATCATACCCAGGCTGGGGGAGCCGCCCTGGGCATGTTTAGTATGTTCACAGCAAAACAAATTGAAATATCAAACACCATGTTTCATTATTTAACGCACCGTCACATTAGGTACAAGTGTTTACTGAGCTCAAGTCAACGATCAGCATGTAGACATATAGAGTATGTATGGCATGTTATGGTATTCATCAGTGCACGGGTGACGCATTCAGCCGAGGGGGCCGGTCAGCTTGGTAACGAAAAACGTAACAATGGTCACCCTCTCCACTGTCCACTTGGTGTTGGGGCGTTGTCGTTGGGCCCATTCCAAGGGATCCACGGTGTCCAGTTTCTCCAGCATCGTCTCTAGCGACACTCGGTTAATGATGGTAAACGGTTGGTCAAATACCTGGATGTTACTGCTCGGGTAAAAGTATCGGACTTGGACTGTCACCTTATGCTGCAGCACATAACCAAACGCCAGATTCAATCTGAAGGCCGTAGTTTGATCTTTGAAGATGGCTTCCACGTAGCTACGTAGACGGGCTAGGTCGGTCAGTCGGAAATTGTAGATATCTTGAATAGGGCGATGACGGTTGAAACAGTGCCGTATCATGGACCAATGGCGCCGATAGATGTCACTCACTGGATGGGCGTCCTGTAAGAGATCGCTAGGAACATTTATGGGCTCGTCCAGAAAATGTTCGATGTTGTCAGGCGTATGACTCGAAACCGTAACGGTGGGGTCCGGCTGGTATCCAGGCTCTTCTGAACTGTGGGTATAGGCGGGCTCTCCGTCATCGCATCACCAGTGGCGTTCGTCTCCCCGGGTTCATCTTCACTGGGTCTGACCTTCCGCGGCTCCTCTTCAGTGGAAAGTTGTCGCCCAAACCGTAGAGACGGGGCATGAATCAAACGTTGGTGTCGCAGCAACTGACTGGTCACTTTGAAGAGTTGACCACAATCCTTACAGTGTTCCGTCGCGCCCTCGTGGAATGAGCGTTCGTGGCGCAGTAAATGATCCTTCCGATTAAATGACCGTGCGCAGGTTATACAAGTATACCGTGCATCGTTGTGGGTGGAGGCCTTGTGGCGGTGCAAGTCGTGCAGACGAGTAAACTGCTTCTGGCAAGTTGCGCAAGTGAACATCTTGGTGGTTGACAGAGTGTCTGATGAAACGGCCAGCCCGCTTCCCTTTTATAGCACGCTAGCTGGTGATCTATTTTTAGCACACTCAGTTCAACTATCCCCAAGTCGAGGGCCGAGCCGTGACATCTTCGGTAACCTCCGTGTCTCTTCGGGCACCTCCGTGACATCTTCGGTCACCTCCGTGTCTCTTCGGTCACCTCCGTAACTACCCGGCTGTTCCCGTGTAAACCCGGATGGATCTCCGTGTCTCTTCGGTGACCTCCGTGACATCTTCGGTCACCTCCGTGTCTCTTCGGTCACCTCCGTACCGTCAACGATCAGCATGTAGACATATAGAGTATGTATGGCATGTTATGGTATTCATCAGTGCATGAGTGACGCATTCAGCCGATGGGGGTGGTCGGTCAGCTTGGTAACGAAAAACGTGGCATTGGTCACCCTCTCTACGACCCATTGTGTGTTGGGGTGTTGTTGTTGGGCCCATTCCAAGGGATCCACGGTGTCCAGTTTCTCCAGCATCGCCTCTAGCGACGCCCGGTTAATGATGGTAAACGGTTGGTCAAATACCCGGATGTTACTGCTCGGGTAAAAATATCGGGCTTGGTCTGTGTCCTTATGCTGCAGCACATAACCAAACGCCAGATTCAACTTGAAGGTCGTAGTTTGATCGTTGAAGATGGCTTCCACGTAGCTGCGTAGACGGGCGAGGTCGGTCAGTCGGAAATTGTAGATATCTTGAACAGGGCGATGACGGTAGAAACAGTGCCGGATCATGGGCCAATGGCGCCGATAGATATCACTCACTGGATGGTCTTCGTGTAACAGATCGCTAGGAACATTTATGGGTTCGTCCACGAAGTGTACTTTGCCCTCCACGTCGTACAAAATCTGGTCCAAGGTCTTGTCGTCGGAATTTGACTGTTGAATTAGGGCGACATCATCATCGGCCCTCGTGCGATGGGTGGGAGTTCCCCCTGTCTCGATATTGATGCCTACGGGCTCTTCTACCTGCAAACGTGGCTGCGGAACAGGGTTTCGTGTGCGTTGGTGTCGCAGCAACTGACTGGTCAGTTTGAAAAGCCGACCACATTCTTCGCATGGACGCTTGGGTACTTCATGGCGTGCACATGTGTGGCGCTGTAAATGATCCGGGCGCTGAAACGACAGTGTACATATCGTACAGCTATACCGGGCGGTTCCTTCGTGCTTGGTAAATCGTGCAGACGAGTGAATGATTTCGAGCACGTAGTACAAGTGAACATCTTGGTGGTTGACAGAGTGTCTGATGATTCCCTTTTATAGCACGCTAGCTGGTATCATGTTCGGGCACCTCCGTGTCTCTTCGGTGATCTCCGTGACATCTTCGGTGACCTCCGTGTCTCTTCGCGCACCTCCGTGACATCTTCGGGCACCTCCGTGTCTCTTCGGCCACCTCCGTGTCTTTTCAGTGACCGAAGAGACTCGGAAGTGAACGACATTGTGCGAAAAACCCCACAGACCAGGTCAGTACATGTGCTATCATGTTCACACTCCGTCACCGAAAAGACACGGACTGAAGATGGCGGACCTCGCGGTGGTGGTGGTGGTGGAGCAGAGCTCTGAGCGCTTGGAGCTCAAAGCGTGTGGAGCTCAGAGCTCGGAAGTGACATTTGCATATGACCTCTGTGAGGTCACTTCCGCTTTCGTTCACGTGACCGGAACTGACCTTTGATCCCGGTGCGCGCTAAAAATACCGGATAAAATTGCGCGCCGGGGTCAAAGGTCAGTTCCGGTCACGTGAACGAAAGCGGAAGTGACCTCACAGAGGTCATATGCAAATGTCACTTCCGAGCTCTGAGCTCCACACGCTTTGAGCTCCAAGCGCTCCGATCCAATAGCTCTGCTCCACCCCCACCACCACCGGGCGAGGTCCGCCATCTTCAGTCCGTGTCTTTTCGGTGACGGAGTGTGAACATGATAGCACATGTACTGACCTGGTCTGTGGGGTTTTTCGCACAATGTCGTTCACTTCCGAGTCTCTTCGGTCACTTCCCGAAAAGACACGGAGGTGGCCGAAGAGACACGGAGGTGCCCTAAGATGTCACGGAGGTCACCGAAGATGTCACGGAGGTGCGCGAAGAGACACGGAGGTCACCGAAGATGTCACGGAGATGACCGAAGAGACACGGAGGTGCCCGAACATGATACCAGCTAGCGTGCTATAAAAGGGAAGCGGCCTGGCCGTTTCATCAGACACTCTGTCAACCACCAAGACGTTCACTTGTACTACGTGCTCGAAATCATTCACTCGTCTGCACGACTTGCGCCACCATGAGGCTACCAAGAATCATCACATTTAACACAGGATCTAGCAAATGCTACTAAGCGAGATATGTATACGCCATATGCAGGTCCCACTGGAATATTACTATCCAGAAAGGGATAGTTTACGATGTCGAAATTGTAATCATCTCTTTTGTCATAAACGGTCATTTAATCGGAAGGATCATTTACTGCGCCACGAACGCTCATTCCACGAGGGCGCGACGGAACACTGTAAGGATTGTGGTCAACTCTTCAAACTGACCAGTCAGTTGCTGCGACACCAGCGTTTGATTCATGCCCCGTCTCTACGGTTTGGGCGACAACTTTCCACTGAAGAGGAGCCGCGGAAGGTCAGACCCAGTGAAGATGAACCCGGGGAGACGAACGCCACTGGTGATGCGATGACGGAGAGCCCGCCTATACCCACAGTTCAGAAGAGCCTGGATATCCAGCCGGACCCCACCGTTACGGTTTCGAGTCATACGCCTGACAACATCGAACATTTTCTGGACGAGCCCATAAATGTTCCTAGCGATCTCTTACAGGACGCCCATCCAGTGAGTGACATCTATCGGCGCCATTGGTCCATGATACGGCACTGTTTCAACCGTCATCGCCCTATTCAAGATATCTACAATTTCCGACTGACCGACCTAGCCCGTCTACGTAGCTACGTGGAAGCCATCTTCAAAGATCAAACTACGGCCTTCAGATTGAATCTGGCGTTTGGTTATGTGCTGCAGCATAAGGTGACAGTCCAAGTCCGATACTTTTACCCGAGCAGTAACATCCAGGTATTTGACCAACCGTTTACCATCATTAACCGAGTGTCGCTAGAGACGATGCTGGAGAAACTGGACACCGTGGATCCCTTGGAATGGGCCCAACGACAACGCCCCAACACCAAGTGGACAGTGGAGAGGGTGACCAATGTTACGTTTTTCGTTACCAAGCTGACCGGCCCCCTCGGCTGAATGCGTCACCCGTGCACTGATGAATACCATAACATGCCATACATACTCTATATGTCTACATGCTGATCGTTGACTTGAGCTCAGTAAACACTTGTACCTAATGTGACGGTGCGTTAAATAATGAAACATGGTGTTTGATATTTCAATTTGTTTTGCTGTGAACATACTAAACATGCCCAGGGCGGCTCCCCCAGCCTGGGTATGATGTAACATTGGGGATAATAAACTGTATGAACATTGCTGAACTTGTTGTTATTCACGACAACGGCTATCCGATTGTATAATACAGAACATATATTGTATAATACAGGACATATATGGTACAATACAGGACAGATATGGTATAATACAGCACAGATTTGGTATAATACAGGACATACTGTATAATACAGGACAGATTTGGTATAATACAGAACATATATTGTATAATACAGCACAGATTTGGTATAATACAGGACAGATACTGTATAATACAGCACAGATTTGGTATAGTACAGAACATATATTGTATAATACAGGACAAATATGGTACAAAACAGGACAGATTTGGTATAATACAGGACAGATATTGTATAACACAGGACAGATATAGCATAATACAGCACAGATATGGTATAATTCAGGACAGATATGGTATAATACAGCACAGATGGTATAATAGAGGGCAAATATTGTATAATACAGCACAGATTTGGTATAATACAGGACATATATGGTACAATACAGGACAGATATGGTATAATGCAGCACAGATATGGTATAATAGAGGAGAAATATTGTATAATACAGAGCAGATATGGTATAATACAGGACATATATGGTACAATACAGGACAGATACTGTATAATACAGGACAGATTTGGTATAATACAGAACATATATTGCAGAATACTGGACAGATATTGTATAATACAGGACAGATATTGTATAATACAGCACAGATATGGTATAACACAGGACAGATATTGTATAATACAGCACAGATTTGGTATAATACAGCACAGATTTGGTATAATACAGGACAGATACTGTATAATACAGGGCAGATTTGGTATAATACAGGACATATATGGTATAATAGAGAACAAATATGGTACAATACAGGACAGATTTGGTATAATACAGGACAGATATTGTATAACATAGGACAGGTATGGTATAATACAGGACATATATGGTATAATGCAGGACAGATGTGGTATAACACAACAAAGATGTGGTATAATGTGTGACAGATATGGATGGTCCATCTCTACACCAAATACCTTCCTTCACTGCCCCAAAATGCCCACTTTCGCTACTACTCCTACTGATGACGTCACCGATGACGTCACAGATGACGTGAACATCCCTCAAATCGGGATGTACACCCCGAGAGCTACAAGATAACACCTCCCACAACACAATCGGACCAAGGATGGTCCCTCTCTACCCCAAACACACCTCCACGCACCCTCAAAATGGCCACTTTACTTACTACACCCAACTGCGCATGCGCAGATTGACGCGATTTGCACTTAAAAACATGCCATTCTGACTCTACCCCACACAAGCTTCACTTTGACACCTCCCACGACCCATTTGGACCCATAGTGGTCCATCTCTACCCCAAACACACCCCCACATACCCCCCAACATGCCTGCTTTCTATACTACGGCCAGACTACGCATGCGCAGACTCTTGCACACGGACGAATCATCAGTCGATACATTACAAACTCCACGAGAGCTTCAAAATAAGACCTCATACGACACCATAGGACCATTAGGTGCTCACCTAGACCCCGAAAAGTTCACCCCGTATGGACCTATACCGCCATAGCCATGCATAGGGAATAGGTGACCCAGGCCTCGGTGAACTTTTTCCAAAAATTTCACCGTTTCGCTTCGAAACCCTTCCCATCGTGTTCTAAATGACGAGACGTGAAAAACAAGACCAAACAACCCATATCACAATGAACGTGTGTGAACGTGTGTGAATTTCCCAGGTTGGACCTATACCCCCATATAGCCAGCCTATGGGACTATATGGGCTATATGGTACTTTTCCAAAAATTTCACCGTTGCGCTTCGAAACCCTTCCCATCGTGTTCTAAATGACGAGACGTGAAAAACAAGACCAAACAACCCATATCACAATGAACATGTGTGAATTTCCCAGGTTGGACCTATACCTCATAGCCAGCCTATGGGACTATATGGGCTATACGGTACTTTTCCAAAAATTTCACCGTTGCGCTCCGAGACCCTTCCCATCGTGTTCTAAATGACGAGACGTGAAAAACAAATCCAAACAACCCATTTCACAATGAACGTGTGTGAATTTCCCAGGTTGAACCTATACCCCCGTATAGCCCGCCTATAGGACTATATGGGCTATATGGTACTTTTCCAAAAATTTCACCGTTTCGCTCCGGGACCCTTCCCATCGTGTTCTAAATGACGAGACGTGAAAAACAAATCCAAGCAACCCATATCACAATGAACGTGTGTGAATTTCCCAGGTTGGACCTATACCCCGCATGGCCAGCCTATGGGCCTATATACAGACCTCAGTGACTTTTTCCAAAAATTTCACCGATTCGCTCCGGGACCCTTCCCATTGTCATTTTCTTGGCGAGACGAGAAAAACGCGACCCCACAAGCCATAGTAAAGCCCACGAAAAAAAAAATGACCATCCCCATACAGGCATTTTCCCTTATATTGTATAATACAGACCCCTATTGTAGAGGTAAAGTCCGTGTTCCGCTTTTTATAGTTTCGGGAAAAAATCCTAATTTTACATGCACCCACCCCATTGACTTGATAGGCAGGCCCCGATAAGCCCGGGGACCGATATTAGCCCCTTTGGCTAGAGTTGATAGGGGTTTTCCCCTATTTTAGGGGTAAAGTCCGTATTCCGCTTTTTATAGTTTCGGGAAAAAATCCTAATTTTACATGCACCCACCCCATTGACTTGATAGGCAGGTCCCAATAAGCCCGGGGACCGATATTAGCCCTTTTGACTAGGGTTGATAGGTGTTTTCCCCTATTTTAGGGGTAAAGTCCGTATTCCGCTTTTTATAGTTTCTGGAAAAAATCCTAATTTTACATGCACCCACCCATGACTGGATGCCCCTTCACGAATGCTTCACTTTGATACCTCACTCGACCCCATCGGTCCATTAGGGGCTCCCCTAGATCCCAACACGGCTATTTCCATACCCTTGGTCTACCGCGCATGCGCAAAATGACCATATTCCAACCCACACCCAGCCCATCGGATGCCCCCTCACATAGGCTTCACATTGATACCTCATACAACCCCATCGGACCACTAGTGGCTCCCCTAGACCCCAAAACGTCTATTTCCATACCCTTGGTCTACCGCGCATGCGCAGAATGACGATATTTCAACCCCACACCCACCCCATCAGATGCCCCTTTACTAGTACCTGTATCGAAACGTCGTCCTGAATAAACTAGAAGTTGTTATCCATAAGCAATTTGTTTATTTAAAATGATCTCAGTAATCACTTGAGTCGATGTTCATATAGGACTGCAGATGAAAAGGACTACTTGATGACTTAGAAAAGTTCCTCATTTACAATGTTCTGCATGAAGCTCTCAACATTCTCAGCGATGTAGACCTTGACGGCCTCTCCCTCTTGCCCCTGGAGAAGGCGGTGTAAATCTGGCCATGGGCAAAGACTGGTTCGGACAGGAGGATGCGAACCCTCTGGTTCTCCTGCCCCGGTCCCTTGTTGATGCTGACGGAGGCCAGTCTGAGGGGGAACTGGCGGCGCACCAAAGTGAAGGGGAACCATGGAGTTAAATATAGATGGAGAAACAACTCCGCCAGCCGCGGGTCGCTGACCCGTGAGGTCGCCCGCAGAGCTATTGTATTCTGAATGGCTGTCAGTCACGATCTGTCCGTTTGATGTGCAATGTATGATTCCGCCGACCAGTCGTTGGTTCTTATTCGCCGCAGAAAAACATCAACGGAAATTGAAATTAAAAATGCGCAGTAGTTCTACGTAAAAATAACGATGCATTAATTATGCGCAACACAAATATTAGGCAATGTGAAATCATACTGAATATGAGCATATTTCATTGATCAGAATATGACCATTTATAGCTTAGCTACAGGACTTTGGAATTATGCTGTCGTTTTGTATATTTTATCGTTTTTCTACATTTCCGCATTTCTCAACAAGACAAAAATTTGCAGGGAGCTTGGTATAAGTACAGCGAATGTGGGAACGAATAGCTCATGAGAGACCGGTTGCACTAGCGAATAAAATAAACGAAAGAAAAATTCTCAAAAACCCCATTTAAAATACATGGGCAATTTTGCCACGAACAGAAAATACATCATTTTCACTGCCGAATTAACAGAATTTCTGCACTTCAACAATGACACATTTTGTGCTTGCGTTCAAGATCAAATAAAAGAGTACATATCAGTTTTTACCATTTTAGCGACCGGAAGTCTGAATTTGAATAAAATGCAATATTGTAAACACTAGATTGGTCTTTTTTCGCATTTGCGCTGCCTCAAAGCTATTAACTAATGAGTCAGCCAAGGCCGTTTTACCCCCTGCGTGCTAATCGCTAATTGATCTTCAATACGTGTGTATTGAAGATCACTTCTGGCCCGATGGGGGTTCTTGACGGGCATCGGTATTAAAGCTATTATATAGGCTGACGAATATCAACAGTTCATTTTATTCTAATTGCGTTACACCATGGAGTTAAATAAGACTTATTTAACTCCATGGTTGTACGAACTAAAAGCTTTAGATCAAGTAAGCATATTATGCTAAAATAAACAATCTCGTTAACGAAAACGAGGAATGGTAAGCGCAACAGTACAATTCACACTGGTGGTTCCCTGGTGAGTAAAAATAAATTTCTACCCAATTATTAAGGCAAAAAGAGGATTTGAGAACGGGATGCATAATAAACACATCCTGTATCTATCACAAATGAATATGGCCTCTATATTGTATACGGTGAGCGTGTGCTGCTCAAATTTCGATATATAAGAGCTGAAAATACATGTTCGACAACTTATTTACGAAATTTTCTGACCAAGAGCAACACCTTCAGCACAACGAAGATATCCTTTCTCACGGCAGAAAAATGGACCTGCATGTGAAACAACTTCGGTTAGCCTGTCGCTTGTGTGCGGGGACCGAAAGCTTGTATGCTTTCGATAGAAACCCGGTTCCGAAACAGAAATTCAAGAAACAAATCTTGCAGGCGTGTGGCATAGATATCCAGCGTGATATCGATGTCGTTCATCCACCATTTCTTTGTAACCGCTGTCGTATGAAACTGACGAAATACACAAACGCTCTACGGAAGTACAAGACTGCCGATATCTCTCTCTCGCCGCCAAGTTTTGAGCCTCACAGCGACCCTTGCAAACTCTGCGAACGGATGAACAAAACTTTTACAGGTAAAACATAAAAGATTTTTTTTAGGCTTCCTACAAAAGTCGGAAGACTCCTTATAATTTTAATTATTATTGTGCATATGTATGAAAAAATAAAGCGTAAAGTTTACTCAGCATAACATGACATAGACAAATTTGTCTAACAATGTTCCGACAAAATGGTCACCATATACTGGAAATCATTGGTTTCTAATCTATGCACAAAATATTTGCAGACACAGTTTTGGAAGCTGGCAGATTAGAAGGTTTTATTGTCAACACCACAACGAACAACGAGATTGCTTTATTGAGGATGAACCCTGGAGCGGACAATAAGCATCAGTGTGGAAGTATATAAAACATGTTTTCAGCAAGTGTCAAGCTTGATGAATTACGTACGGCCGTACTCGTGCAATGATCGTGTCGTATCGCCAAAGTATTGAAGATTTTTTCTGATCATGGAAAAATTTAAATTCCTAATATAATTTACAACAGAAACGATGTAAGTGATGTGCCTATCACTGTTGAGTCAAAATGGTCTCTCTTTCCCTCCATGCATGATCAAACTCAACACTCCCCGGCGGCGTGCACAGCGGGCGGCTAATTACCAATTCACATTTCCAATACACTCAATTTATAATAGCTTTGATGACGTCAATGGGGCGCATGCGCGGGAATCCGACAACTGCCGAACATGACCGAACATGCTTTAATCCCCCAAGTACACACAGGCTAATCCGACGAATCCCTGCTGTGGCGGAATCGTACATTGAACACTTTGATCTGGCGGAGTTGTTTCTCCATCTATATTTAACTCCATGGGGGAACACACCACTCCTGTCGTAGAGGGGGATCCTGAGAAGGAACACTTGCAGCCCTTTTTTGACCCCCACGGCGACCCCGCATTCAAATATTTGCTAATTTCTTTTCCAAATTGTCTAGCACTTTTGAGATCAACGAGACACTTTAATAATCACATGGAAGAGCCCCTGTACAGACCTTTTGGTCTTTGATATATGTTGGCATTTGTGGGAAGTTGATGCTGGGTCGACATCGGCCCTTACAGACTAGTCTTTTGTGTTAATTGCCGTCATTTACATCCGACGACGATACAGCTCACCAATCGCCCATGTACGAGTTGTCACAGCGAAACAGCTCACCAATTACCAATATACGAGTTGTCAGAGCATTTCCATCATAGCTCTCTAGATTTGTATCTAATACCGCTTATGCCGGTGCTAGGGGCCGTGTGGTCATATCATCCATGTTGCCACATGAACAGGTACAATAAAAGCGTACCTGAGATACAACACATATCACGAATCGTTAGATTCTTGGTATGTGCTTTAGAATAGGTTTACCAGAAGACTATTCTGTGAAGTCATATGACGCAGTCAGTATGTCGGCACCTCTTCCCACTTCCCTTATATGTGTTGTAATTTGTTATTGTGCCGCATAGCATGCCATATACGACACATAGCGTGCCATATAGTGAGTAAAGCGAAGGAGTAGTTGGACATGCGGCGGATTAAACTAGGTAGATATAGGTCTAAATGAGGTTCCATTAGGGCTATCTGTAGTTTCCTTCAAATCCAGTGAAGGTGGATATATACCCTTCACTGCATCATTTATACATCAGCGATTACCCACAGCGATAAGATCGTCTATATAGCGTTTGGTGAATGGGAAGGAACGGGCTTTGAAATTTCTCTTTTTAATAGCATCTGCATATAGTCGTATTTACAAGAGAACAGATATAGGCCAGTCAAAAGGGGTGCACAATTATTACCCATTGAATTGCCTATATGCTGTTGATATATTGTAATGCCTAATTTCACATAAATATTATTAAAGAGAAATTCAAGTCACTCTATAAAGAAAGAAACATCCCAAGAATGTCATCCCTTGTAAGGTACAAGACTATTTTTAATTGGACATCACTAGCTGAGGAACAGCAAGTGGATCCTGTTATCACGGAGATTATGGAGACCGCATTGTCGGAAAAAGAAGCAGAGGAAGTCCTTGAATGTGTTTATGTAGTCTGGTATATTAATGAGGAAGTGGAGACCACCTAAAAACCCAGCTAGTGAAAGTTGGTCAGTTTTATATCAGATTGTGACACCCCGAGCTATCAGAATGAGATCTTATGAGTGGCTCATGACATCCAGATAGCAGGACATCTGGGCATAAGAAAAACTCCGGCTTGAGTTATGCAACATTTTCATTGGCCCAAACTGCACAAGGATGTTGTGAGTTACTGTCAGACCTGCCATACATATCAGATGGTGGGAAAACCTCAACAATCAATAAAACCAGCACCATTAATACCCATTCCGGCATTTGAAGAACCATTCAGTCAAGTTTTAATAGATTGTTTTGGTCCCCTACCCAGGACAAAGTCTGGATATAAATATCTTCTGATGATCATGGATGTGACCGCTAGATTTGCTGAGGCAGTTCCTTTGAAAACAATAACCACAAAGGCAGTAGTGGAAGCTTTGCTCCAATTTTTCATTTGGCATGGATCAAATTTTATGTCTGGCCTTTCCCAGGAAATCATGCACGAGTTAAGCATTAAGCAATTAAAGTCTACGGCCTATTATCCTCAATCACAGGGCTCATTAGAATGTCACCAGACAACGAAGACCATGATAAAATCTTATGTTCTTGAGTAAACTGACATCAGTTTCTGGAACATCATGATGTCTTGCCGGCATCATTGAAAACTGTTGACCGCTTCTCTCTTGCAGGAAACAAGCCTATGTTTATGTATACTACGATTGTCTTTTTGAATTTGGTGCTAATACTGTTATGTGGAAAATGGAATAGGTCTTTGGATTATGGATGCGGATATTCTCTAATGGACGACGGCTGGATTATGAATGACGGACTAGACGCTTGTAATTTGTCTATTTGTAACAAGAGAGATGCCCAATGAGTCAACAGGCTTTAGACCTTTTGAGTTACTATATGGACATCTGGTCAGAGGTCCATTAAAGATGATAAAAGAGAGGTTTTTTTAGCGAGGTTGAGGAGACTAATCTCTTGGACTATGTGTCAACCTTCAGAAAAAGACTCTCTAAGGCATGGGAGGTAGCCAAAGAACACCTTAAGTCTCTCAAAAGGTCATGAAATCCCAATTTGACACCAAGGCCAAGGCTCGTACCTTTAGTCCTGGGGACAAAGTACAGGTCTTATCACGAATCATTAGATTCATGGTATGTCCTTTAGACTAGGTTAACCAGAAGACTATACTGTGAATCCATGTGACGCAGTCAGTATGTCGGCACCTCTTCCCACTTCCCTTATATGTGTTGTAATTATTACCTTTGCAAGGTGAGCCACTGACAGCTAAGTTTAGCAGACCTTATCGCATAGAGAAGAAACTTTCTGAAGTAAACTATGTTGTTAGTACTCCAGATCGAAGGAAACACCAAAGGGTATGTCACATTAACATGCTCAAGATATACCATGAATGTGAACCAGGTCTATCGGTTGGGGTAGTTAATGCAGTTAGTCAGGATGACAGCGACTTGAACATTACTGAAGAACCTGATAGCACAGATTAGAACAGTCTCATATGGAACCAATGGCAGCAAAACTATCAAACTCAGGGGTTCTAGAGAACATTGACAGTAAATTGAGTCTGAGCAGCATAGAGCAGATATTAAGAATTTGCTCCATGAATACAAAACATTATATTCTGACAAGCCAGGTTGTACCCCTCTTGCTGTTTATGACATGGTTGTAAGTGAGGCTCAGCCTATTAAACAGCATCCATACAGGCTTAATCCTGAAAAGTTACCTCAGGTATGAGAAGAGGTTAACTACATGCCAGAGCATATTATAAAGCCAAGACAGAGTAGCTGAAGCTCACCTATTGTACTCATACCTTAACCAGATGGTTCACAAAGGTTCTAAAAAGATTACTGTATGGTAAACACTGTAACTAGCACGAATTCCTAGAATCGAGGACTGTATTGGTAGGGTTGGTCAGGCTGCCTATGTAACCAAGATAGACTTGCTAAAAGGCTACTGACAGGAACCTTTGTCTGACAGGGCTAAACAAAATATATGCATTTGTAACATTGGATGGTTTATACCTTTGTTCTTGTGCTAATCAGTGAAATGTGTGGAAAAAAATTAAAAAAATAAAATTGGACAGCGCAAATCGGCAAAGTACTAAGCATCTTCCATGCAAGTTTCGGAGTTGTTCATGAAATAGTAACTAAGATGTGAACCAGACAAGAAATTATTGCTGGACAGAAGATAAACAGGCCTGCAAGTAGCTCACAGTGAAAATATAGGAGAAACTGTAGGAGGAAATTTGCAAAAATATAGGAGAAATATAGGATTTTCTGAATAAAATATAGGAAAATATAGAAAATAAATGAGTGTAAGACAGGTCTGTACTACACTGTATGTTCCAAACTCGGTAGTTTTAATCAAATTACTTTCACTGAATGCGGTCATAGCGGTGTTGTTTCAGGTGACCTGTTCTGTTGTTTGATTGAGCATAGAGAGATTTAAATGTTTTCATATTTGGGTGAGAAGATGTACTTTCTCTGATTTGATCATCCAAGAATTTACTGCAGTGGAAAAGGAGGTTTCCGTAAGGTTATGGGTCACAGGAATTTGAAGCCATACTTTCAGGGAAAACCTTGTCATTCTTCTGTTGATTTTGTTCATGAAGATGTACCAAATAAAACTTTCATTTTGATTTTAGAGATGAGACAAGACAGAGTACAGGTATATAAATAATTCATGACAGATTTATTGCATCGAATTAATGTCCAGATATTACATCTCTAAAACTAGACTCCATGCTTCGTTCCAGTATAACAGAATTTAGTCATTGTCCATTATCAGATGTTTTTACATTCATATATCAAGTAATACCGAGGACACATTTTGAAATTGATCTTTATCTAAAATAGGTCAGATTTTCAATTCCGAATTCAAGGTATAGGAATATATTCAGGTGATCATTTACTGGAGTTTACATCCATGTTCTTCAAACTCTCCGAGGTATTCTCCACTGTATCAGATTTTTCATCTTTCCCAGCTTCTCCCTCAGGTTTGTTGTTTTTCTCCTCCTCTTCCTCACTTTCATCCTCACTGTCATCCTCATCGTCATCATAATCATCATCATCATCATCGCCTGCAAACATACAGCAATGATTTCACTTAATCTACAAGAGCTAGAGAACCAATACCGAACTCAAGTTCATTGAACACCAATGCCCTCACCTTGGCAGCCTCGAGTTCACTGAACACCAATCTCTCTATAAATAAAAAAATCGCATAAACTACATGCAAAAATATCTCCTCATAATTACGTGAAAATCAATCAATAAACACCAACATTTAATGAGATCGTCAACTCACAAGTGCAAACATCCCTACAAAATTCAAGATCCATAGCTCATTTAGCATTCAGACAGTTATGGAAGAATTGAAAATATAGGGATCTGGGTGGGGCTCAGGGAGGACAAAGAAGTCTTAAGTGATCCGAATTATTTCAGGACCAACCGCATATCCCATCTCAAGGAGGGGAATTCCAAGTCTGGTAAGACAAACCTGTGAGATCAACACTTTAACCAGGCATGCCATAAGTTTAATATTTTGTCCCAATGCCACTGACAGTGACGACGACAGAACATGCACAGCAGTAGTACCCAAACAATAGCAGGCAGTCACTGTATTGCTTTGAGAATGGACACAGTCATGTAGTATACCTACCTCCATAATAAGCAGCCCCCTCGTCATCTTCTCCACCTGCACTAAAACCATAGAATCCTCCATAACCTCCTGAAGCTCCATTCATGTAAGCATTATAATCATCATCATCTTCGTCATCATCCTCACCTCGAGTCTGTCGTCCATATGTGTATCGCCGTGCTACAAAGGGAGATCAGAGAGTCAGAATTATTACATCTAGGAACATAACCTCATATCTATTTATGTAACATAAATCTGTAAATATCATCCAATATATCTGCATTCAACTTACACTGACGCATTAGTGGTCTTCTTGGATCATCATGCAAAATCGCCTAATTTAGTATCCAGACAGACCTACATAACTGGTAATAAAAATATCCATGATATTTAAAAAACACATTTTTTGTCTTGATAATTGAACTGCAGTGTACATATATTTTCCAGAGTACATTATAATACTGTATGGGAAGCAGTTTCTGCATCCACAGAACAGCATCTCACATTTAACTATGCAAAACTGTAGTTGGCAGTTTTCATCAAGGCTCTCGTTAAGACTTACAAAATTGGACTATCAAAAGTATGCCAAGGTTATATTTTATGTCTTTTATCCCCTCCATGCTACAGCACATTGTTTTCCATAGATTTTTTTCTGTTTGTATCCTAAAGCAGTACAGAGTGATGTTGACAAACAGCTTACTTGACATGCTGAGCTCCTTGGTCTCCGCAGTGTCGTGGCCACATTTTGGACATGGGATTGCCTGACCTTTGGGATATTTAAACCCTTTACGTCGGACATGATCATCACAGTAACATGTCTGAGAAAACAAAGGAAGACAATGTCATTGAATGAGAAACTACAATAGCAATTGTTTGTTCAGTTTATGGCATGGCCATGTATTGGTAGTTCTCATATGAATCAGTCAAAAATGAATATAGCTTAATTCACATGCATATATATTTACATGTATGCACAACAAACTGATACTAGCAAGAAAGCTTCAATGTGAATCAAATATATTCTCTGGCAGTTTTAAATTTCAAAACTGAGTAACAATCATAATTGTAGATATAAAATCATGATCAAAAAAATGCTGAGAGTTAGAAAAGACCTACCTTACACCTTAGACACGAGTACTGTCCCAGTTTATTACAGGACAAACCTGGGAAATGAACAAATTTACTTGAAATATTCCATTCTTCAGCAATCCACAAATCACGGTATGCTGACAGCAGAAGATCTATTTCTCTACCTTTCATTTTGATAAACTGCACCTTTCTCAGCTTAGTCAAAGGTTATCGTGTTACATGTACATGTACATATATGATGCTGTTGTAGGAATTCTTGACATTCGTTCATTATGACATCATCAAAACTTGTGTATGGGAAGGTCTCTAATAACACACTCATTTCACTATTAAAGCTAAATTTATCAAAAACATTTCATGATGAAGAAAATTTTATTCCTTGGAAGCTTTCAGTGCTAAATGTTAGGAGGTACTGAAAGTTAAATCATAGTATATGCTTCCCCAAAGTTGGACTGCAACCAATCACCCCACCCATCTGACCTGATTTGCCAAGCACTGCTACAATTATACCATGCAACTGAACATCAGACACCCACTATATCTCTTCATCATGAAGATAATGCATCTATCTATCTCTTAGTACCATTTCCCCAAACTTACATTTGAAATTTTCAGATTCTAATTGCTGACAGCTGGCTTGGTGTTCAAACTGATCATCTTCACAAAGGAATCCTGCACAGAATGAGCACTTGAAGATACGACCTCCTGCAATATAAAATTATACGAAAACCTGAGCGGTTGAAGTCCCCCCAACATTGAAACAATTGATTCAGTACCCGCCATGGACAGCAATCCCAATTGAGATCAAGTGGCAAGGTGCCCACAATTACCGAATTTGTCCTAATCCGCGTGGTCAGGTTTACAGAAGTTATTGTCAGGAAATGAAATTTTAACTCGGCCCACAGGTGGCATCACCTATAGGTGGAGCAGCTTGAAAAACAATGCCAAGGGAGATACCCACATCTGAAACTTAAAATGAATCCGTTCAGGTTTTCAAAAGTTATTGTGCAGAAACAAAACTTTTATTTGGACCCCAGGTGGCAACACCTATAGGTGGATCGGCACGACAAACAATCCCAAGCGAGATCTTGAGGCAAGGTACCCACATACCAAATTTGAAAAAAATCCATTCAGTTTTTCAAAAGTTAATATCCGGAAGCAAAACTTTAACTTGACCCCAATGTGGTGCCACCTATTGGCAGATCGACATGAAAACCAATCCAAAGCGATATCTTGAGGAGAGGTACATGTACCCATGAATCAAATTTGAAAAGAATCCGATCAGTTTTTCAAAAGTTATTGCCCAAAAACAAAATTTTAACTTGGCCCCAAGCACCACCTATAGGCAGGTTGACATGAAAAACAATCCCAAGCGAAATCTTGGGGCAAGGTACCCACATACCAAATTTGAAAGTAATTCGTTCAGTTTTTCTGAAGTTATTGTCAGGGAATCAGACGCCCGGCCGGACGCAGAGATGGACGGACCTCAATACTATAGCCTCCCTTTAGCTCTTCTGGCATCGGGGGACAACTACTCATTTGAGCTGGATTTTCCATGAGAATGATTTCCGTCAGCACTCGCACAAAATATTTCATGGGAATCCAACAGTTTCCTATAAAATTTTAGCAACCTGTATAGGAATGATAGCTTCGGATTCCTGTGGAGTGGATTCGCATCAAGTAGGATGGTGGGAATCTATTTGGATTTTCGTGGATTGCGACAAAAAGCAAGGTCGGTTTATGTATATATTCATATCATTTTCAATGAGGAAGACAACACAGAAAGAATCCTTGAACTATCCACTTCCACAAAAAAATTGTATTTTAGGTGGCTCAAATCCCACTTGATTGTGCTACAAATGTATATACAAAATGCAATGTACATACATGCAATGCAATGTACACTCATGCAATGCAATGTACATACATGTAATCGAGTAAGAAAATATGTCCCCCTTTCTCACATCGAGCTCTGTGAATGAAGATGGACTTGGCATTCATCTCTATGAGATACCGTTATTACTTATGTATTACCATGTTCCCAGACACCTCGCTGACACTCCAGACAGGCAGCATCTTGTAGAGGGCATGTACAGGCATGTGTAGTAAGGCACTTCCTACCATGGCACACCCACGCCTCACAGAAATCACAGATTGCACCCTGTTCATATGAGAAAAATGACACGGGTAAAATTTTATGTTTGGCACTTTAACTACACCGAACTGGGACCCCAATAAAACAGATGTCATTCTTTGGTAAAATCAGAAATCTAGAGGATATAAATTTATACTTGAGCAGATCAGTTCCATGACCAGTGTTGTGTCTATCTTTCTTAAATCTTTATAGTCAAAACCATATCAATATCACTTTGGACAAAATTTCTTTGCCATGGCAGATAACTCTCCTTCCTTAGAAATTGGATTACCTCCCTTTATACCCAAAATTGTTTGGTATTTGAAGTGAGATGAACATTTCCTTACCACCATACCAAGTCCTGTGGTGTACTGAGCTGGGTGTTTGATCACACAATCCCCGGTCTTCATCATACACTTCATCTTACCTGTAATTATAAAGATGCAGGTGAGTCGAAAGGATTAACAATAGTCTCAATCTAACAATAGTCTGTCAATCTGAACATCCCAAATTCTCAATCAATCTGTGATTTGCACAAAATGGCTCAGTTGCACATTATCCAGAGAACGAAGAAGAGCCTGTCTGTACATTGACCCATGACTTCCGCTGATCAGCTACTGGTTGTATGATTTAACTTTGCCCATGATAAGTGGACTATTTTGACAAAATTATCATCAATGTTGGCATAATAGTCTTCTCTTTGAGCAGCAGGATAATTTGCTCCATTTATCATGCACCAACAAACACACCCCCAAGAAATAGGAAAGAGTTGGTGAATGAACCACTGTCTCAATGCATCTACATGTGCTATCTACACAGCTCTATTATTAAAGCATTAACTTTGAATTTTGAAAAGGAGTAGCAGTAGCTGAAGTACATTCAAAAAGACAGTCAATTAAAAAGCAATCGGGTGTTTATATCTCAATCTGTAATAGGCCTGAAACCTGATGACGTTTTAACCCATGGTTCAGTATACATCCATGACAATTAAATGACAGCTGGGGATCATCAAATACAATTCAATTACCCTGTCACTTCCTAATTACAACATTAATTTAATTGCCAACACAAGATCCCTTGACACATTCTTGAGCAAGTCCTGTAAGCTTCTAATTTGGTGTGTCATCTTACTTACAGGACTTCACACCTTCAGGAGGCTGTGCATTGACAATTAGTGGTGTGTTACATAACAAAACTTAGATTTCAGGATAATAGATCACCATGTAGATGAATGGATGCATAATACATATACATCATGTGATTAACATGATTAAAGAAGGATGAAATGTGATCAGGTTTCGGTCTATTTTCTCCATTTGATCACTTGACAATCTTACCACAGTGAGCGCACACAGGTAATCTTTGTACAGAACCACAAAAATAGCAGAATGCTCTGTTCTTCTGCATTCTGAAACAACAATAGCACAAAGCTTTGAATTCAATTACAGATAATGGTACATCGGGGCTTGAAATTAAGTTTTTCAAGCTGTTTCCATTTTTGACATTCTGGGTGTAAAACATCTCCAAAAATCGTTAATAATGAATATTCCCACCTATCATGCCTATCTACTTTGCTTGATTTTATTTGAAGTATTTTCCCTTCTTGTACCTTGGAAACGTGCCCCAAAGTTGATATGTCAAGCTCGCCAAGATCAGAAATGAAATCTGTATCGCTTACTTGCCCTTGTTGGATGCTGGTTTGTGACATCACATCAGACCACCTCAGTGGACGTCAATACTTGTAACATTCAGTCTTCGGGAGATTGATTTGATGTGACATCATAAATCAAGAAAAGATATTAAACGATGACGGATACAAATCAGAATTCAGCTGGGCTTGGAGTACCAACCTTATAAAATCTTGCAGAAAACAAAATACTTCAAATTAAACCATGAGAAGTAGATTATCCAATATTTTTATCATCATTAAAACCTTTGCATTTCACCTTTAAATTTACATTTCATGTAATAATATGTTTTCACAGGAAAGTGAAATTTTCCACTGAATAATCAGGGGTTGATCAAATTTATTGGAAAAGGAAGCTGACAAAATGGTCAGCTAGCTGTAACCAAAATGAAACAAATCAATAAAGGAAATGGCCATGATCTTTCCAAATTCTTATTAATAAATGTGTACAAAATGTTTAAGGAGAGCATTTCAATGGATATATAAAACATATATATATATCTTTATTTCATGAGGGTAACTCTGTCAGTTGCAAAAACTGTTCTTCCCGGAGGCCCTCCAAAAAAAAATATAAGTATGTACAACATATACAATCATGACACACTGCAGAGTATATTACATGTAAATGTATTGACATAAAAATAGTACATAATATTATGTGCTAGAGCATAGAAAAACAACATAAATTGTTCCAAAAAAATATCTACTATCTCTCATTTGTATAGGACATTTTTTTAGCAGAAAACATAGAAAAATGGTTGTTGAAATCATTCCATCAGTTTGTTGGGTTTTCACTCAAAATCATACCAGGTTTATGTACCTGATTTGTGGGACATCATCACCTGATGTGGTTTTATAAAAATTTTCCAAAAAATTTCTTCTCCATTTTTAGACAGGTTTCAAATTTTAATTTCGTTACCAAAATGGTAAATGAATCGATACCAAAGTATGGCCACAATCTATCCAAATGCTAATAAACGTTTTAACAAAGGATAACCAAAATGAAACAATTATCAAAACAAAATAACCAAACCCTAAAGTAAACAAAATGGAATGCAAATCAAATACTGAATGGAACGAAAACCAAACCGCAAACCCATGCATGTACTGTGTAATGGAATTCCCTCTATAACCTCAGAGGAGATACAAAAAAATACTTGGCTTACAGAAAAACTTACCTCTTGCACGAATCACATTCCTAGATTGGGGAGAGAAAAGAAAAATATTACATTCGGGTCTATCATATCTATTGTAATACAGAACAACAGAAACGTATTCTTTTTTTTTTTGTTCGAGTAGAAGGGAACAGAAGAAATCAACAAATATGCCAAACAGTCATTTGCCATGTTTTTAACTTCTCTACTGATGTGTGTAAAAGTATCACATGGTAAAACACACATTTTCCCCAATAATATATTCTAGCATTCACAAAACTGAAAACATTGTTAACCAATTCATTTTAACCATTTCATTTGTGATCTGTACAAATCATTACCATTAAAGGAGGAAGAGTGGGAATTTGGCTTAATGTCACACTCAAGTTTGTTTCACTCATATGGTGACAGTCAGTTTGGTTGGTGGAGAAAGCCGGAGTACCCAGACAGATCCACCGCCCTTCGGCAAGTAACTGACAGACTTTCACACATGCTTCGCTAGTTTCCCGAGCTCTCCATCACTCTCCCAACTTGATCTCCTGGAGTGCATTAATATGACCACTGTCATGGAAATGCAGTGGAGAGTTAAATATTGGGGCAATCAGTCTCGCCTAATTCACGCAAAGAGCCAAAAGTTGCTTCAATATACGCCCACAAAAAAAAAATTCTCTCCTTATGTATCATCCAACATAAAAAACCCAGATTTTTTATCTTTTCTTAATTTTGGGGTCATCTTGAGCTTTGACCTTGACCTACATTTTGGTACATGCCACATTGTCTTCCCCTGATGTATTTGTTGAAACAAACAAAAAATTGCTTTTCAATAATTTCCTGATTTTGGGGTCACCGTGAATGACCTTGACCTAATTTTTTTTTACATGACACATCATCTCCCCATAATGTGCATGCATGGACAAACACAAAAATATCGCAAATTTTTATATTTTGCTGGTTTGGGGTCACCTTGACCTAAAATTTGGTACATGGCACATTGTCTCCCCATAATGTATCTGACACAAACAAATTTGACTGATTTCCTGATTTGGGGGTCACAGTGACTTATTGAGCTTGACATAAATTTTGGATCAAGACAAATAATAATAATAATAACAAAAGCTTTATTTAAAAGAGGATTACATTTCACCAAGGATGGTGATTTACAAATGGTCCTTGACAAATTGTCTCCCCTTAATGTATCTGTGGACACAAAAAGTTGTGATTTTTAACAATATCCTGATTTAGGGTTCACAGTGACCTTGACCTTTGATCTTGACCTAAAGTTTGGTAAGCGACACATGTGCATGGCACATGTGCATCTAGGATGATGTAAGCTCCCTAGTGGGGTGAGATAGTGAAATAATAGTTACTCGCCGCACAAAAGCACCATTTTTCACACAAACACTGCATGGGTGCACTGGCTCAAAAAAATCTAAGCTCCAAACTATGTGATGAACAGGAAGCTCTAAAGATGTCATAATGACGCAAAAATATATCATGCTGACTTGTAACCTTGATATGGTGAGTGATAAAGACCTAAAAACACTCCTGAAGAAACGACCTATATATAGAGAGCCGAAAAAATAACCCTAAAGGCTGACCAGAAAATAGTTCTCATTGCACTGGAAGACAGGGGCGGCGGAAGCGGGGGAGGTTTCAACAAAAGCTGGGTGACTTTTTCATGATTTTGGTCCTAATGTGACCAGATATACTGGCCGGGTTTTTCCCACACGGCTTCGCGTCGCCCTGTAGGCTAGGTTTTCACGGAGCGGCGACTTTGCACTGGAGGGGCACGTTGCTGTTTGGTTTAAAGTGCTCTGATCTGCTCATTCTTCTGTTCCGTTCGCAATGACCAATAACTGTTTTAGATGTTAATTTACATAGAAATTGCATTACGTAATAGTTTTATTGGACGATTAGCCGATTATCAAATTTAGAAAACAAAATTGCGTTCATATTATTTCTTTTTGTGTTCACATCTTTCTCTTCAAATGCGTCAGCGTCGTCCCAGAGGAAACAGAAGTTGGGAAAGAATACGACTTTCAGAAAAACGACCAAACATCGTTGTTTGTTTGCAACCAAAACTTTTCTCTCCAAATGTGTCAGCGCTCTCCAACCCTCTGCTGAAATGCTAATTTCTTCGAGATCACTGCGTATACGTAGTTCGCATTTTGGAAAGGAAAAATACTTTTTTTACATTCAAAAGTTATCAACTCAATTTTTCTTTTAAATGACAAGAAAAATCACAAAAACAATCTCAAAATGCAGTTGATTATATAGTGATGATATGTCGTTTTATAAGCCGGAAATCGGCCAGAATGCGTCTACAGCCATCTACAATGTAGGAGCACGGAGCTTCTGGGGCCTAGGTGGCCCCCGGACCCTCGCCTAAAGTGTTATGATAGTCGAGCAACGCCCCCAGTTTTTGGGAGCTTCCGCTGCCGCTGGAAGAGTATGTTATTGAGTGGTCAAAGCGAGAAAAAGTTAAACCTCCAACTGGTACTCACGGACTGGCTGGACCTCACCAAGAACAAGGTTGTTGAAACAATCCATTATATTATATTATTATAATCCTTACATCACCCCACTACCCAAAATATATGAGGGTATGTGGTTGGGCGAGACATAGTTTTGAAGATAGAGGGTGGAGCTTGGTGCCCCAGGCTGAGGGGTGAGGATATGCTCCTGAGGGTAGTGGATGGGCAGAATAAGTGTAACATGGTGTTATGGTATGGGGTCGGGCGAGGCTTAGTTTCAGAGATAGAGGGCAGCTTGGTGCCCCAGGGGTGGAGATATGTTCATGTGAGTAGTGGATGGGTTGTACAGGTGTAGCATTATGTAAGTACCCAGAAAATGTCATAGGGTCAAGCAAGGCTTAGTTTAGGAGACTGGTGATCTATAGGGCTTAGTGAACCGGGGGTGGGGACATGCTCCTGGGGGTAGTGGATGAGTTGAATAAATGTGGCAAGCTGTGTGCCAGAAATATTTTGCTTTACTTTTTCTGGACAGGGAAAAGGACACACACATTGTCAAAAACAGCATTTTTTGGTCAATTTTTCAAATTTTTCATTTATGCAATTTCTCTGCAAAATCTGATTGATAAATTAGTAAATATTAAGGTGGCTCCCTGGTTACAAGACTGACTGTTCTGCGCAGCTTTTTGCGCATAGCAATTACCTCCCCTGTAATAGTACTCTTGTGAGCGAATGGAGAGAATGAGATACTTTGACATTCCGCGTTTACGTTTCAGCGGCTTTGGTTGTAAGCAGCTGATCAATGAATTATCCCTTGTGACGTCATGAAGTCGAATGGCAAACTCTTTGTTGGCGTGGCATTTGTCGACGTCATGACGTTGCATTGTTGGGACTTCATGCAAAATGGCGGGGGAAAAGTGTGGGAGTAGTTACATTCAGAGCCCCATTCATGCCCTTTTTTGGATGGCGACCTACATTAAATTTGAGTTATTCAAAAACTACATTTTTCAAGGAATACATATTAAGAAAATGAGAAAATTGACAGGAGTTTTGAATATTCTGAAAACAATTATGTCTGAAGTATTGGGTGCTTTACATAGTATTCACATTGTACCAATTTTCCACAGGTACACGTTATACAAAATTGACACGAGTTTTGAATATTCTGAAAACAATTATGTCTGAAGTATTGGGTGTTTTACATAGTATTCACATTGTACCAATTTTCCACAGGTACACGTTATACAAGCTGAAAATTAGAAAAAAAGTAATACGCTATGCCCCAATTTTTATATCATTTTCTGATATAGGATGAGCTTCCTGAGCTATACAAAAAATATGAGAAAAACGACATGACTTTGCACCGAAACCAGGGAGCCACCTTAATGTGATGTGAAATAAAATAGTTTTTGCCCACTTTTCCATGCGGAAAAGCAGAAACTTTGCAGAAAAATGATGAAAACATCATTTTTCTTGTACTCTATGTGGCCATCATCTTGAATTTACCCATGATCCTCTACTTGGAGGGTTATGCAAATAGGCTCAAAATGACCCCAATATGACAAATAAACTATGAAGTCACAGAGTGTCAACTGTTTGGCATCACCAGCGCTCATCTATATTTTGAGGGCAAATAATTAAAAAAGATGAGGGGGTTTATATTTTCATGAGTAAAATTTACTCATTTTCTTCATATTCATACACAATTTGTTTGCAATTTAACAATTAATAATAAATAATTATAGCATCTAGCATGTGTATTTAAAAAACCAAGGTGCATGCTAAACAACCAATCAAGTGACAATGGCCTTACACAGTAAGACTGACCCTGGGATCATTCATTTTCAGCCTACTTCAGGCAACTATATAACTAGGAACTTCCTGAAATCAACACCATGTGATGTCGTCAGCCAATCAGCTAAACTCTACCAACGTAACCCAAACGTAACCCTTGATTTCCAAGTCCTACTGTCCTACTTGTTTAAAATTACAAATCTACAACACCTCTTGCATGATACGGAAGTTACTCATATCTGTATCTTTTGTAAGCTCAGATAATACACATTTCAGAAGTATAGTATGAAAAACCTGTAATTTATCAGATTTCTCGATTTCTCGAGTCTGTTGTCCTCCAGATGAAGACCAAACAGTATACAGTAAAGTATCGGATATCGCTCCACAAAAAGGCAACACATGATTTGCAAGCCATCTTATGGATGGCGAAGTGTACGCAAATAGGCGAACAGGTCTTCCAGAATTTTGTAAAACCATGCACAAACTTTCCACCTATTGTGCCAGCTAGATTTGCAAAATACTGGGGTCCGTTTCTAGTGATAATTTGGTAAGGCCCCGCATTTCAAAGTATCACATGATCACCAATGCCTTCTTTTTCACCTTCTTTTTTCGCTCCAACAAAGAAGCTAGGCCTCTTTAACTTTTTTACGCCGATTGGACAACATTTATGTGCCGATGGTTTAATCGGATTATAGATGTGCCATATTGTGGTACTAAGCTACATAAATGCATTCAAACCGGTCTGTCAGTGTTTTATTGCATCAAATATTTGACAATTTTAGAGGTCCGGAGCTCTGCCTCAATTTGAGACTCAAAACAAGATGGCAGTCTATATGATTGTGATATGGACCAATAGACATTGATCATATTTAAGCAGGACGTATTCCAGTCACATCATAATATTGGACTTGGCCTATACTGGGTTCCGCTCGATCAACTGCATAAATATGTTCCTTTCCCTCAGTTCTCCCAATCCCTTTCTAGGATTGTGAAGACTGTGTCTGGGCGCCGATTCTTGCGCAACCTGATAAATTGTAATCCGGAAATGTTACGTCAGCGATCCGATGACCAATGATTTGACCTTTGACAAAACCTGTTTGACCAGGTCCACCGGGTCCACGAGGTCTCCAAACAACACAAATGAATGGAACGAGTTGAAAAATCTGGCACCATTAGCCTTGAACCAAAACACAAAGGAAACGCAATCATATTTTTCGTCAAAGGGCTTTCGAGCGCCCTGAATTGAGCAATATCATCAGGACTGATATTAAATCGATGAACAACTGTACAAATCTTTCTTTCTAAAACCCTGTAAATCGTCTCTAATCCTTGAAACATTTTATAGACCCGCTCTTCCACTTTCCCGCGAAAGAAAACAGTGAGGCGCTCGACGGGTGGGACTCGCCTGTGTTACACAGTATGCGGAGTCAACACACAGAATATAATTTTCTTACGTCAGCTACCCGACCCTCCAATTGTTTTCACCTGAACAGGTAGCAGAGTTATTTCTCTTGCTTTGAAGTTCTCTTTGAACACGTAACTTCCGCTTTACACTTTTGACATTCCCATGGCATCAGATTGTATATCTCCTATTGTCATATATACCCTCTGATGTCAAAGTGGGGCTAATTGCGGCGCGCAGCTTTTCTGCGCATGGCTCTCGCCCAATCAACAGCCTCCGTTACTAAATGAAGCGAACTTGTTGAGATTACCGAATGGGGCCGATGATTTCCGAAAAGCTCAGCATGACTTCGGCAAGCCAATCAACATAGGCGTTGTATATCGACGAGAACGAAATCTTTGAGGGGCGTCCTGTTTAAAAAACCGGACTGGTATTTGTGATTTGTCAGTTAACTTCCATCATGAACGAGCAAGTAAATGTACTTCGAACCCTGGGATTTACTGCCACATATCTTGGACCTGGCGATTGCGACAGAGAAAAACTACAGGAGGGATCTTATTCATTTGTATTCTCTAGCCTTGAATTACTGTTAAACCAGGAAGAGAACCGCGATTTGCTAATTAAACACCGGAAAACCACGGCAGCTATTGTCGCCAACGTGGCTCATGCGGTGATTCGATGCATGGTAAGTTTATAAACAGGTAAATTATAATAATAAAATAATAATAATAATAAATTATAATATAATTTTAAATATAATACTGAAAATTGTGATAATACTGTTATTGTCATTTTTTAATTCAAAGCCAATTTATTTGATAAACATTTTTAAGTTTGAGCAAATTTAAATAAGTTAGTTTGATAAAAAATTGCCATTTGAAAAAAAAACCTATCAATTATTAAATTAAATCCGGTTGCTAAACTGAAATCCGTTATTTTCAGACAAAATCTTAATATTATTTATGGTTATAACCAGGGAAACACATTTAACTGCAGATATGTTATTATTTAATATTTAGTACTTTAATAATTATGCCAGTGATGTGTTCCGATGCATATTTCTCGTCCACTTCCTCTACTGATTGTTTTTATTACTTACTTGTTGCACATAAATACATAATAATATATACCTCGCTGAGGTTCAGATGAGTAATTTTGGCTGAGTATTTTTTTCAATATTATTTTTTGTGTTGACTGATTTGTGTTGTATTATCCTTCCTCACTGAGTTCAAGATCGGCGACATAAAACACAGATATCATTCGATACACATGGCCATAATATAATTTTCTGAAAGACGCACGCTTGTTGATTGTCTGGTCACATCAACCACATGCTTGATTCATTTTCCAGGGTCATTATCAATTAATGCTTACAATAGCTCTCAGCATGAATCGGAATGCTCGCCTATCCAATCTTGTTTACAATATGACCGCCCGTCTGCACGCGGTGATCAGCTGTGATGATGTAGTCAGCCGGGAAATATAACGCGCTCTCTAACTGGCTCAGCAGAAAAGACACAATGCGGCTGCGCGCCAGGTATTTCTATAGTGGTGAAGTCAGAGTCTTGTTTACCGACGGTTGGAGGTTACAAACATTAAACATTTATAAATAATGTTAGTGTTTGTTATCAAATCAAACCTGTTATCACTTAAATGCCAATATCCTCCATTTGGAGATCTCCTGCAAACAAAATTATCTCCCTTGATCGCTGCGTCGATTGTCCGCCAGGTGGCGTGCTCTCCGCGCATGTCCATCACTCTTTTTCCCATGTTGAGCAAGACCTGTTTTGAGTCAAGGCCGAGCAAAGAGGGGAGGATGGGTTGGGCAAATCAACGTTGATAACAGGTTTGATTTGATAACAAACACTAACATTATTTATAAATGTTTAATGTTTGTGTCTCAAATCTTCACCTGTTATCACTTAAATGCCAGACTCCCAACAGAGGAGGTTGGGTAGCCGGCCTTGTGACTTGCTTTTGGATTAAGCGGAGCACGCCTTGTTCTGATTTTGTAAATCTAATATGCCCAGTAATATCCTGATAATTCCTGTGTCGTATAGAGGCGTAGGGAGTTCGAGGTATTACAAGTAATGCGGCGAGAGGTGGACTCTGTTCCTACCCTTTGCTCGCATACTTGGCTAGATAATCAGATGCCATCGTGATGCCTTGAAGTCCCTTCGTCTCCGGCATGGTCTGTCCTCTATGCTTGTGGAATTGTCGGGATCTTGCTTGCTTGATCGGCGCCCCCCCCCCCTTTTTTGATAGGAGTGGTAGACTATACCCTGGGCTCTAGCTATAGGTCCAGTGTAGTCATCCTATCTGTCTGTACAGACATGTCTGAAGATAGCAATCAGCATGAGTTGAATTGATCGTCCAAGCGCAGGTGTCAACAGTATCGTTCAACGATAAGTTTTCCCCAAAGTGGCCCGGACGTCACACTGGCTCTAATCTTGTGAGACGATGTCTCCATAAAGGAGAAGGAGCGTTGATGGCGAGTTGGTTAAACCAGTCGGCAGTCTTCTTCAACCCAGACGGTGATCATGGACTAGTGATGTCCGCTGATGGGTCTGTTAGAAGTGATGAGAGAGGAAGACAGCTGGAACCCCTTGTCGGTTCTATAAAGAGTGCTCCAGGCCTCTGACTGGATATAAAAAACCTCTTCTCCTCCAGCAGGTACACGAAATCTGTTAGCGCTGGAATCTGGTACAGTCTTTGGACGTCTGGTCCCTGACGTGTGGAATCGTTCTAAATGACGAAATCCGGGATGGGATGAAATGATCTGGTTGACCAGTCTGTCATCCCTGTCAAGGAACTAGGTTCTACTGCGCAATGCTCTGATTGCGTAGTGAAGACTGTTATGGAGCTGTCTTGCAGGACAGGATCTTGACTGCAGTTGGTAGAACTGGTTTGAATGGCAGGCGTAAGAATGCCCTAGTACCACATCCAGGTCTCCTTGGGTTGTAATTGATGTGTTCGGCGAGACTGTAAGGTGAAGACCATGGAAAGCCGAAATGCTGGAATGTAGTCGGTTCCGTGGGTGAACTTGACAACCCTGGATGATGCTGAGTGATACCCCTGTGTACTGCTTGACTGAGATTCCCTGCCCTGATACAGATGCAGAAGGAAAAACCAGCTGTTGCTGGAACAGAAACAGTGTTGGCCACAGGTCCTCTACTATAGTACATTCTCCGGGCTTGATGCGACTGTACAGTAAATAGTAGCTTGCTGCTGTCATTGTCTGTACAATTGGTCCTGGAGAAAAAACCCTGGTCTGCAAGGAAAATCTGGACCGTAGCAGACGTGGGGGTTCGGCCGTTGCGGGTCCCGGTGCCTCCGTGGAAAAATAATAAATTTACATGTAATTTTTACATTTTTAAACTGAAACTTACCTTACTGACATATGCGTTCGTGTGCAAACACGGACTAACAAGTGAAGAAATTAAAACAATAGCACAGTTCATTTCCCGCCTAATCACCCACGCCAGCACTCAATCACAATAGATCTTCACTTCTTACTCTTAAATGTAAAGATCCCAAGCGGGGAGGTCGGGTGGGACCATTACTCTGTCAGTAAGGTAAGTTTCAGTTTAAAAATGTAAAAATTACATGTAAATTTATTATATTTTTTACACAGTGAAACTGACCTTACTGACATATGCGAGAATCCCAAAGCAGGACGGAGGGAAGTCAAAGTGACAGCGACTAATGGCGTGAGGACTAGACGGAAGTCAGCAAGAGACTTCATGCTGGCCATAAAACTTAAATAAGAATAGGCTTCCATAAAGACTCAATAGTGACAGGGTCATATAACGGTATCGTAGACACTGTCCCTATAGTAAGCCCAGACCTCCCAGGCTCATCGGCGCTGACATAATGGAAGTTATATACACGTGCCCCCCCCCCCTTTTTTTGAAAGAAAGTTTTTTATGAGGAAACGTGTTCTTACCATTAAAAACCGATAAAAACACACAGGCCTCTAGTGTCTGTGTGCTGACCCGACCCCGGTGATCTGCTGCGCTGTCACCAGTGGTCCCAAGGAAAATAGGTCGTCCTTGATAAGTGTCATGTCTCTCAAGTAGTATGATGCGAAGGTTGTGTGAGATCTCCAAAAACAAGCCCTCATAATATCAGTTACCGACCTGTTGGTCCACAAAGGCCAGGACGCCCCAAGCGCCCTGATCTCATGTGCAGAGACATCACACAACGCAGCCTGCATCGATGACACTCCATCGTAGGCTAACCTAATAGTTTTGGAGAGCCAAGAAGAGATAGTGTTTTTAGATATCTCTTGTTGGCTCCGGGGACAAAATGGTATAAATAATCGCCTTCGCCCAGCACGTAGTACTTTAGTGCGACTAATATATACAGTAAGGGCACGAACCGGACACATAAGGTTGTCCGATTCTAACCCTGAGGAAAGGAAATCAGCTAAAGCTGGAACCCTAAATTCTCTACAAGAAGTGTCGTACAGAGATTGGTTCTTGGCTACAAATTCAGGAATGGTAGTAAGTACCACATAAGTCCATCGAGAATCATGCCTAATTTCCCTAGCATCCAAAGCGTGTAGTTCTGACACGCGAGCCGCTGAAGCCAAGGCTAACAAAAAAACTGTTTTGTAGGATAGGAATTTCAGATCGGCTGTAGTTATGGGTTCGAACGGAGGTTCTGATAAACTCCGTAGAACTAATGCTAAATCCCATTTAGGAAATTTTGGTACAGAGACAAGCCTGTCAATCCTAAACGATCTAACCAGAGCTGTTAGATTAGGATCAGAGGCAGGATTAACGCCAGTAGACAGGTTAATAATCCTAGATAATGCTGATCTGTAACCGTCCACCGTAGATGGAGCAAGACCCTTGTCTTGAAACAGGTGTAACAAGAAATCTGCTATCTGCTGAACAGAGGCAGAACGGGCATTAATGTTTCTTCCAGTACACCACTCATGGAAGACCCTCCACTTCCCTTGATAACAAGCTGATGTGGAGGATCGAGTGGAAGCGACCATTCTTCTCGAAGCTTCCCTAGAAAACCCAACCTCAGTGAGCTGATCCTTGAGCACTTGCAAGCGTGCAGATGGAATGCCTGAGGTTTGTGGTGGAAAATTGCTGACTTCGGTTGACGAAGTAGTTTTTCCCAAAGAGGTAGTCGTCTTGGGACGTCTACCAGTAATTCCAGAAGGTCGGGAAACCACGGGCGAGCTGGCCACCAAGGGACAATTAGATAAACGACGCACGGATGCGCGCGTATCTTTTGTAGAACTAGAGGCAGGATTGAAGGGGGCGGGTAAGCATACGCTATTAGACCCGTCCAATCCTGCGATAGAGCATCGACTCCCACTGCTAGAGGATCCAGTACAGGGGACATATACAGAGGGAGTTGATGATTCAGGTGAGTAGCGAACAGATCTATCAGCGGTTGTTCCCAAATCTGAGCGATTTGGCGCAGAATGTCTGTGTGAAGCTGCCACTCCGTCGGTATAATCTGATGTTTTCTCGACAGTGCGTCGGCTAGTACATTCAGATGTCCTGGTATGTGTCTGGCACGAAGTATGATATCGTTCTGCCAGCACAGATGGTAGAGTATCTCGGTCTGCTTCAGAAGCTTCGAGGACCGAGTTCCCCCCATCTTGTTGATGTAAGCTAAGACAGTTGTGTTGTCTGTAGCTACCAGAACCGACTGGCCTTTGAGGTCCTGTATCAATAAGAGTATTGCTCGATTGACGGCCATGAACTCTAACACATTGATATGGAGTAACCTCTCCTGCGGAGTCCAATAGCCTGATATCGACTTGGATCCGAGGTGGGCCCCCCATCCTTGCATCGAAGCATCCGTGAACAGCTGATGAGTAGCTTGAAACGGAAGCAGTGTTACACCAGGCATCACGTTGAGAGGGTCCATCCACCATAATAGGTGATGTTTGACTTCCTCTGTGACAGGAATCATGGGATTCCTGTGCCTGTGTGGCCAATGCTGATTTAAATAGATCATTAGTGGCCGTAACTGTAATCGGCCTCGTGGTGTGACATCCTGTGTGGATGTCAGTAGACCGATTATTGATGCAAACTGGATGGCAGTGCGGCAAGAATGTCTGATGAACAGTGGAATGTCGCGACATATCTTGCACCAACGAACTTCCGGTGGCCGAGCAATGACCAATTTGGTGTCGTACGCCACGCCTAGGAAGTTCCGTTGTTGTGACGGTGTTATCTCCGATTTTTCCTCGTGTGGGAGATAACCCAGTAGTTCGAGGATGTGCCATACAAATGTTGTATCGCATCGGAGTTGTATTCTGCACATATTCCTGATAATGGAATCGTCTAGGTAAAAATGATATTTGATACTTCGACTGTGCAGATACGCCGCCACTGGCTGAAATACTCTGGTGAAGATCCAAGGGGAACTGGCTAGACCGAAAGGTAGGACCTGGAATTGGAAACGGCGAGCACCGACCAGGAATCTCAGGTACTTCCGGTAACTTGGATGAATCGGGATATGCAGGTAAGCATCCCGAAGATCCAAGGAGGTTAACCATTCCCCTTGAACCAGAGCGGTCCTGATGGACCGGAAGGACTCCATCCGAAAATGAGGGGGTTTCATCAGGAAGTCCTTGTTCAGCCTGCGCAGATTTATTATCATGCGCATTTCCGGTGTATCCTTCTTTGGCACAAGGAAGACCGGAGAATAGAACCCGGGGGACCGGTCGTGGACCGGAAGTTCTATTACTGCATGCTTCTGGATAAGTTTGTCCACAGATGCCTGTGTTACCAGAAGGTGTGCCTTCCGTATAGGTATACGGGAGGGCTTGGGAGCAGCAGTAAGGGGTGGATCTATAGTAAATTCTAGGGGGTAACCGTATCGAATAGTACGGATTACCCACGGATCCATCCCCAGTTTTTGCCAATTCCGCCAAAATCCTTGAAGTCGTCCCCCGACCGGGAGACTGGATTTCGGCGGGACCGGAAGTTGAGGCAATTCGTGGTCCCGCCATGTCATGAGATTGACATGGCCCGAATCGTCACCGGCCCTGCTGCTTTTTGCCACGACCTTTCCCTTTTCCTTTATAGTTGTGATTGGTCTGGCCTTGCTGTTGTGGCATGCGACCCGCCGCTTGAGACTTCCCTTTTGGACCGGAAGCGGAAGTAGTCGGCCTAGGTTGCTTGGCTGGTGGACCGGAAGTGTCCGTAGAAATACGTTTTCCTGTCCCCATACCACCCGCTCTAGGCGGAGGATTAGGCTTAGCCTTCTCCACCGTATCCCTTAGAGACGGTATAATGCCATTAAACAACAGCGAAGATGCTGGCGATTGCTCCTTCAAAGTACGAATGACTATATCAGGAGCATGGTTGACGACGGAAGACAAGTAAGCTTGTCGTCTCAGATGAACAACCATCGCAGCATTGAACGCGGCTAAAGCCATTGCATCAGCATTAGCTTTAGCAGCCACGTTCTGAAGATCCGCCAGTAATTGTAGCTCAGGACTACTACTGACTGCTAACTGCGAACGCGACAACCTGCTCAACACAGTGGATATGGCCGTTAGAAACCAGTCCATGTGAGAGGCTATGGCTACCCCCTGCCGCGCAGCTTCTTCAATAGTAGAAGACTGCTTATCAGTTAGCGGGATCAAGACCTTGGAAGGGACCTTGTTGCCTTTACATATGTCGGCAAGATCAGGTTCCGGTTCCGCGGCCTTAAAGTCATATGCCGAATCATGAATTCCGTACGCTCTAGACGTGGGCTTCTCCACCGGAAGTGGTGCCGAAGCGGAAGCCGGTCTAAAGAGTGCACGTTTTCCCGTTCTTGTAATACGTTCCTGCATTGTTTTAGGCTGGGCTAAAACCGTATCAAGAACGGAACATAAACCATGAATGGCATCTGACGCAGGAAGTGACGACGTCTGCATGGTAGTTGTCGACGGAGCCTCTGCCATAGTATGTAGGCGAGAGGACGTCGGCAGTGGGGGTCGTGACATATTAGGGTACAACTCGTATAGAGCTTCTAGTACCTCTGAATATGAACGTCTCTCCGGATCATGATCACTGTCATTATCCTCAATGGATTGACGTTGCGCGACCCCCTGACGTCTCATCGATGGGTCAGTAGACAAATCAATCGGATCAGACGATACTACCGGAAGCTGTGTCGGAACCGGGGATGGAACCTGAACAGTACCGGAAGCGGAAGTCAAGAGTCGCCGGAACTGATCTAGTTCAGCTGCCTGTTGTTCCATTCTTTGCAGAATAACAGCAGACAGAGAACCATCAATAACCGGAACTCCCGTATTGATTTGTGGACTGTTAGAGACCCGCCTATAAGGGGATGCAATAGGCCTAGCCCACTGCATTTCCGGACGAACCGGAAGTCTCAACCCACCGGGGTTTGTCACAACAGGCCTCCTTATAGTGGGACCGGAAGGACGAAAAGTCCTAACCGGAATCCCGGAGTTAACCATACCGGAACCCGCAGGCGACCGGAATTGGCTGACAGGAAGTTGATAATGAGCCCTATATGGGTTTATGACACCCGACCCAGAACCATTCTCAGTCATACCCTGTTGTGACTGGAACAATGCCGTATTGTTTCTATTAACACTCTGAGGTATTAAGTGTGAAACTGGCATTGTTCCCGCAGAACAATGACCTCGATCCCCTGCGTTTGTCAACCCAAAGGTGTTCAATTGCAAGGGATTTAATCCTACCCGGCCTTGCGTGATAACTCCCGTGACTGGGGTATTACGTAAGGTCGTGGAGTTTACTCCTGGTAAGACCATGGATACATTGTCTCTATATCCACCAGAGGTATTGTCTGCTGTGCTGAAATTAACTATACCTGGTATTACACCATAGTTATTTACAGCACCACTTACCATGCCTAAGGCTGCCCCTGGAGCAACAGGGAGTGTCGAAATTGGTTGACGACCAACAAACGACACCTGGGAATTATTAGATATCGGGGTATTCCCAGCGGGAGTCCCCCCAGTGATATCATTCCCAACAGCACATACGGGCGTACTTACAACGTCACCAGTGTTTATGCCCGGCGTCAAAGTGGTCCTCATCTCGGATTGCGTCTCGATTTCCATGGGGACACACTTTCGGGAAGATCTAGTTCCACTGTGACCTCGGCTGACTCTCCCGTATCTTCATCTAGGACGGACCCCAATACTTTTACCTGTTTCTTCCTTTTACCTGTGGACAGATCAGAAACAAAAGTACTAGTGCTTGGCGCAATACCTTTATCTAATAAAGAACGTAAAGGGCCCATCCAAGGACTGCCAATCGATGCAGGCTTCTTCGCCGTCCCATTTTCAATAAAATGGGAGGGCGGAGTCATGATATTAGTCTCCGACATTAAACCAGGGGAAGGGAACCCGCACGAGACCCGGTCATTAAATCTTGAAATAAATCATCGGGCCATTGTTGACACTCCTGACATCTATGGGTACAATCACAAGCAATATTGCCTCGACACGCAAGACAAACAGAATGTAAGTCGGTCGTTGATTTAGACTTCCCACAGACGGAACAGAACATAGAGGCCATTATTTTATCGACAGATATACACAAGAATACTTCCCAACTTGATATTTTCGTTGCTTTGTAGACTTGTAGATGATGTTATCACTCGTTGTAAACGTAAAATCCTTCCGTAATACGCTGGAGCTTTACACACGATCTTTACAGTAGCTAGCTAAGTAAAGAAGTGGAGATCTATTGTGATTGAGTGCTGGCGTGGGTGATTAGGCGGGAAATGAACTGTGCTATTGTTTTAATTTCTTCACTTGTTAGTCCGTGTTTGCACACGAACGCATATGTCAGTAAGGTCAGTTTCACTGTGTAAAAAATGTGATCTTCCGGTTGTAGTACCTTGTAGGACTTGGAGGAAGCTGTCGGCGGGAACCCTGAAGTGATGTGAAACACATGGTGTTGTGACATGGTATTGCTGATACCGTGCTGCTAGGACCAGTGTCGATGTTTCTAGAAGACAGTGACTGGAATCTTGCTCCCCCCCAAACTTGACGCAACTGACGACCGTACTGAACGTTCTTAATCAATGCTGATGTGTTGTACAACCGCAACCTCCAAGGGGGACCGCCTTCTTAGCGTAGATATCCCTAAGGAAGATGATGCGTTGCTTGTCTATCGTGGTATCCATGTGATGTGTCGGCTATCTGTTGCCGGACTAATGGACCCCTCTAAGCTATGAATTCCGCATCGGTGAATGTGAACTTCTGTGTGCTCGGTTGAAACTGAATCCGGCATCGCCACTCTGGAAGGGGGTGAAGATGTTCCGGGATGAGCATCCTTAGATTGCTTGTTCTTGCCCTCAGGAGCAGTTGTAGTTGAGAAACTGTAATGAGGAGTACCTGGAGCTAGCCAAAACTGTGCTAGGTCCCGGGTGAGTAGTAGACTGTAGTTCCATCCAACGGACCTCTGGGTCATGGTGTTGATGGTCTGGTTCTCGGTGCAGGTTCCATATGCCGGAAACCTGCTTGCCGCTTGAATGTAGCCGTACTACATAATCCGTGGGGTCCCTGGAAATATCCCTGGACCGCCATGATCATCGAGGCGAAACTCGAAAAAGGCCTCTGGAAACGTCGAAAAGTGACGACAATCGGGAGTCGGAGTCCAACTCCTGTAGAGTCGAATATGCTCAGTAAGTGTCCGGCTCCGTCGTCTGGTCCGGTCTCTACTGTCATCCCGATGAATGCTGGAGTCCCAGGTTCTGTTCTGGAGTCCTAATTCGCATTCCGGATTAGAGATGACTTTTTCCTCGTGTCCTATTCCAGTGTCCGGGTCCGTGTTGACTTGGCCTTGGAAGGGACCTCAATGTGAAACTAGGCTTGCCCACTGTAGACTGGATGTCTCACCCCAAAGAAAAACGGGTTAAGTCAAAACTGACTAGCCGTTTCTCCTGAAATCATGATGTCGGGTGTAGGTGGAGTCCTAGATTATCCGATGAGGAGTAGGATCCGGCTCTTAGAAGACTGAGGATGATCGTCAGATGAAGTGTCGGGACTTGGAGTAGACCTCACGTAAGGACTGACTTCTTCGACGAAAACTTGACAAAGAGTGACGCTGATCTTCTATATCATCAGGGTCGACCGTTCTACAATCAGGTGAGTGAAGACTCGAAGCTTGGGAAGGATGAAAGGATGACTAGTGGTTTGAAGGTGAAGCTTGAGAACCATCAATTCTGACTGACGAGGTTGCCTCTGTCCCGGTCGGAAGATTCCTTCTTTACCTTGGAACTGTCCTTTCTTGTAAGGGCGAACACCACTCTGAGCATCTAGCTTGGGTTGTCCGAGTTCTGACCGGAGAAAACCTCCGTGGCGACCTCCTCTGTTAGAGTCGATAAGGCGCCGAAGAATTCCATCTTGGGCCGTGAAAAGGTCAAGGATCCCTCTTATGCTTCACGTCTGGATCCTGAATCACCTTGGAAATAGCCGTCAGAAACTAATCAGAGTATGATGTAATTCTGTGTTGTGTCAGCATCATATCTTCCACAGCACAGGCTTGCCTCTGTTGAAGTACCCCCGGTTCAGACTTCGGGCCCTGAACGGTGGATTGTCTCCGTGAAGAGTGTAAGCCTTGTAAGGACCGGGCTCCTGGAGAGATGACGAAGTCTCCAATTGTCGATCCAGTGCGTCGTATAGGTTGGCTGATGCTGGAGATGGTGCGCAGGTTGGCGCAGCTTCCTCCTCAGAAGGTTTGTTAAAACCGTAAAGAGGTGCCGTAGTAAGTTTTCTCCGTTCCCGGCAGGGTCATCAGGCTGCTTGTCATCGCCGACCACCGGTCTGGGCATCTCTGGAGTCAACGTGTGTACCGCCGCTATCCTGACTTTGAAGGGTAGCATGTCTTATTCTTCTACCTCCGCCTGACGTAGGAGGTGGATCTGTATGAGATGAGGATGCCGAGGAAGTGGAACGTCGTGCGTGATCCTCATAGTCAGAGTCTGAGTCTGGTCGAATCCCGTGCAGGATTCGAACCAGCGACCCCAGAGTCAGGCACCTAATTGCCAGCACTGTAAGTCGGGGATCTAAATCACTCGGCCAACGGGCCTCCCACCGTTGCTAGAAGAATGGGTCGTGTCATCTCACGGGTCTCCGATGAAGGAACTCTACCCTGGTAAGGGGCTGTGAAGCCTGGAGATGACTGTGCTTCTTGACCAGGCTTGCCTTGGAAGGTACCCCTGGAGCAGATGTCTGTTCCTTGGGGGCAGGTCCAGAATGGTGATCTACGAGTCCCTGTTCATCTCTGGACTTCCGTTTTATCCCGATGCTCCGGGCTACGGTGATGGTGGGTAGACGTCCGCTCCTCGCCATCAATGCTTGTTGACGAGAAACCGGTGAACGGCTTCTCCCTCGTCTGTTGTAAGGTCGCTCCGGGGTATGGTCCCTATGGTACCGACTCCGGTAGGCTGGACTAGGTGAAGGGGTCCGACGTCTAGGACGGTCCCTCTCCCGATGATGACGTACAGGATAGGAATCTCGGCGCTGTAACGGTGTGCGACTTCGTTTACGAGATCTGCTTGCCGTAGCACCGAGGTGTGGCTCCGTTGTACGGGTCCAAGCTGGAGTAGAGGTCGGCTCACGGCGTTCTGGCTGAGTCCGTTCCTCATAAGTTTGTGACTCCTTGGATGTGGAGTCTCGGTGATCTGTATAAGTCCGTTCTGCTTGAGTCCGTGACTTCTCAGATGTAGACTCTCGGCGCGCTGGATAGGTCCGTGTGGTATCCCGCTCCGTGGTACGGCTCCGGGTCCGTGGTACGGCTCCGGGCTGTAGTTTCCTCCCGCGGTGCTCCGGTATCGGAGTCACGGCGGTCTGGATAGGTCCGTGAGGTCTCCCGTTCCGTGGTACGGCGCCCTGTATAGGGCCGTGATTCCTTGGAATCCCGGTCCCTGTAGGCCTTTGGCTTGTCCGACTCCCGGCGTCCCGTATAGGGCCGTGACTCCGTGCCGTGGAACCGGTGAGCTGTGCTTGAGCCGGGGTCCCGCTGTAGTGGTGGAGTCCGTGATCTTGATTCTCGGACTGCCTTCTTCGCCGTGTCCCTCTGTGTCTCCGGGGTACGGCGGTTCTTTGGGGACTTGGATGAACGGGAGTTGGTATCCGAGGACTCGCTTTGATCCGTGTCTGTGACGGGGCTGTCTAGTAGAGTCCGTGTCAGCACTCTAGCCGGTGCAGTAGAAGTAAACCGTATCGCCGTGGCTTGGGCTTGACTGGTCTGCACTTTGCCTATTCTCTCGGTATCCCGGTAGTCCCTGTAGGCTCTTGGCTTGACGGGGTCTCGGAGTTCTGCATTGGGCCGTGATCTCTCAGAGCCATGGTCCCGTATGCTGATCTAAAGTCCGTGGCCTGTAGGTGTGGACTCCCGGTGAGACGTAGACTCTCGGCGTACTGGATAAGTCCGAACTTCATAGGTCCGTGTCGTTCTCCGTTCCGCGGTACGGCTCCGGGCCGTAGTACCGCCTCTGGAAGTAACCTCTCTCTCCGATGGTCGGGTCCGAGGTGCTCTGCAGTCGGAGTCCCGGCGCTCTGTGGTGTCGAGGTCCTTGGAAGTCCCGGTCTGTGCTCCGGACTGTAGACTTGTCCACCGTTCCCGCTTGAAGGCCCAGGGTACGGCTCTTTGCCGGGTCCCGGTTCTTCACCAGGTCCCGGCTGGAAGACTTGTCTTTCTTGAGTTGCGGAGGCTTGGATGAACGGGAACTGTAATCCGAGGTCTGCCCAGATCCGTGGTTGTAACGGCTCCGGTATAGAGTCCGTAACTCATCTTCACCGGTGAACTTGAACTAGGCCGTGCTTGGGTCTGTAACTTGTTCACCGTCTTAAAATGTAGCTCCAGGGTACTGCTCTTCGCCGTGGAGCTGTGATCCTGTGTCCGTGATCTGTACTGTTTCACGGGACTGTTGTGAAGATTCCCCTGGCAACAGTATCGTTTTCAACGATAATTTGCTGGTAGGAACTTCGTTTACAGCCAAGTCGTTGAAGAGGGCCTGAGTAGCTTGCTTCTCAGCTGGACATCTTGCCAGGTCAGTGGCCGCTCTCCACAGTTTACTGCGTCGCCATAGGATAGCTATGCCAGGTCACGTCGTCCCAGTCTGCACATTCACGGCATGTCACTTGACTGTAAACACACCTTTGAAAACAAAGAAAATGCAAGTCTTTAACTGGTTAAAACTGACGACATGATTCGTTCCTTATAAATCTTTATAGCTGGGCGACTACGTTGGTTCATAATGAACTCACGGGAGAAAAAAAATAACCCTAGAGTGCGTCTATAACAATCCAAAAGTTACTGTTTACAGGAGCTCTTTCAAAACAGGTCTTGTCACCAAGACTGCAAAGGAAAAAGAGTGATGGACATGCGCGGAGAGCACGCCACCTGGCGGACAATCGACGCAGCGATCAAGGGAGATAATTTTGTTTGCAGGAGATCTCCAAATGGAGGATATTGGCATTTAAGTGATAACAGGTGAAGATTTGAGACACAAACTCTGACGTTTGGAGGATGCACTTTTGATGGCGATTTCACGTTTTAAGCTCTGTGAACAGGTTAGAGCAAGATGCCCATTTTAGCTATAATTGCTCATTTTCGCTATTATAGGCCATTTTAGCAATAGAGCGATAGCTAAATTGGGCAATAGCCATATGAAAGTGCAAACATGTCCTGAGAATATTTTGCCATGTGCTCTCGGTCTTCGGATCGGCACTGAGCCGTAACATAATGAATTGATCTATGCAACATATGACTCTGTAACCCTCAAGCTTAACGTAATTTAACTGACTAAGCATTTGAATTTAGGTCTCCGACGAAAGTCTGGATTTTAATCGGCATAAAATGCAACAAACTGACAGAATCTTACCACGTACTTCGCAGACACCATCCACTTCTCTCTCCTCCATGCCATGATGCCGGAAACTCCAGCATCAGCGCCCTCCTCTGGTCACAGCAACAGCTTAATCAGTTGCCTCCCTGTTAAATCGCCATCCATCCCTTCTCGGGACCTCCTATTTTCTACAATTTACCGGCTAAGCCCGCTAATTACAACGACATGTAATTCGACGCGTCAGTAATAAATACTCGTACTATTCCGTATCACAATTTTTGCGGGAAAATCGCTTCACTCCAATTCGTCAATACTGAGTGACGCCGAGTTGTTTTCAACATGTTTTAAAGAAAAAAAGCAATTACATGCTGCAAGAAGAATCCTATATTTCACACGACGACATGAAATCCCTGCAAAACATATGTATGCAGATTTCCTAGGATATACAATTATTTCATTTGCCGTTACTTGTCGGATAATATATTTGAACACACACCAACATGAAGCAGTGCATTCTAGTTGAAGTTACATGAAGGACTGCACATAACTGATTGCATTTACGCAGTTCAGAGAATAGCATCTATAACACGGATGGGCGCAAGAGTGGGGAAAAACAATAAATGCAAATAATTTATGACCATCAGAAAAAGTTGGCCCAGGCCCAATGCCAAAATCAAAGTTTGCACGAATTCCTGCATAACACACGACACTCGTGCAGAATATTTGCATCTTAATACACGGGCTTGCCGTGCAAGCAGTTGGTACACTTTATTGTGCACTGGTTTGTGTTATAAAGACAACCGAACCAGAAATCCCTTCCCTTCTACCGCAGGCACAAGAGCGAAACATGGTTTGTTATGGACTAACTTAGATCATTGAAACTTTTCAGTTAATGATATATATTTAATTTTGTGATATTGATTATGTAGGGTTCAGCCGTTGAACCGAAATATCCTATCGCAAAATTTTCGCCTACCGACCTGGGTAACAGCGGGTGGATTTGTGCTTATAAAAAACAATAATACCTACCGCTTTGTACTCGTTTGGATAGAATACGTATTTGCCTACTTCCCTTACCATTTATTTTCTCTGTCCAGCTCCTTTCATTTCCATAAAACTTGTTGAAAACAACTCGGCGTCACTCAGTATTGACGAATTGGAGTGAAGCGATTTTCCTGCAAAAATTGTGATACGGAATAGTACGAGTATTTATCACTGACGCGTCGAATTACATGTCGTTGTAATTAGCAGGCTTAGCCGGTAAATTTTAGTCAATAGGAGGTCCCGAGAAGGGATGGATGGCGATTTAACAGGGAGGCAACTGATTAAGCTGTTGTTGTGACCATAGGAGGGCGCTGATGCTGGAGTTTCCGGCATCATGGCATGGAGGAGAGAGAAGTGGATGGTGTCTGCGAAGTACGTGGTAAGATTCTGTCGTTTTGTTGCATTTGATGCCGATTAAAATCCAGACTTTCGTCAGAGACCTAAATTCAAATGCTTAGTCGGTTAAATTACGTTAAGCTTGAGGGTTACAGAGTGGTATGTTGCATAGATCAATTCATTATGTTATGGCTCAGTACCGATCCGAAGACCGAGAGCACATGGCAAAATATTCTCAGGACATGTTTGCACTTTCACATAAGGCTATTGCCCAATTTAGCTATCGCTCTATTGCTAAAATGGCCTATAAATAGCGTAAATGAGCAATTATAGCTAAAATGGGCATCTTGCTCTAACCTGGTGAATGTGGACCCTCTTTTACCAGTTGTGATCATTTGGCTTGTTGTACACTTGAATGGTAAATGTTATCATGCTCTCCTGGCTTCCCTGTTTACGTGAGTACCTTTATTTATTTGTTACGACCAAAAAAAAAATTCAACTTCTCAACCCTACCCTTTCTCCCTGTCCCCCCATTACTTTCTCTTATGTCACAATCTCTTTCCCCCATCTCTGATGGAGGAAAGATGATCCCCCCCTCCCCTCCCCCCCCCCCTCACCACAGCAATGGACTGTGGCCTGTGGCAAAGGTTTAACATTGTGTTGTTGTTGCAATTTGTACCATCATGATGTTGCATGGTTTGTTAGCCAATGCTCGTTCCCCAAAGGCCGCCCGGATTTCTCTTTGCCGTTCTTTTTGCTTCTCGGCCTTTTTCCTTTGTCCCGTCTTTTTCTTCGGCATGTCGGAACTGGGTCAATTTTAACACAACTTCAAGAGTTTTCAGACAGACTGCAGAGCAGACAGATCCACTCCCACGCGTGCACTGTCAATGACGAAATCTGCTCTGCGCATGACCGGAAGAAGACTCATCTCCATTTTCCATGAATTTTGGTATTGGAAGTTGGAATATTTCTCCGACATTAATGCGACAATATTTAATGAAGCAGTGCAATTCCTCTTCGTGAGGTCCATTCAAAAGGACAAATGGGTTTGTTGCCATTAGAGTTTGCAGACTGTTTAACTGACAGTCCGTTCTTTCGAGAGAAATTACACGAACATGAGAAGGAGTTGGACCGGACTAGCAAATCCATCAAACAACTCATCAACGATGGAAAAGAGCTGCTGAATGCTGCTCGTAGTAAGTATACTTCCAACATATCATGTGTACCGCATATTACCCAAAGTAAGAATTATTTAGTTGTATATTTCACTTCTTGAAGCAGGCCATTATAAATCCGTTTCTAGCATAATTATCATTTATTATTTACATTGCTAGCAGCCGGTCCTACTAATTACCGCCCTCACTGTCCGCAGCCATCCATCCGCATCCACTTTTATTCTGTTACTGCCAGCTCTCGCTCGCAGCTATGTTTGGGAGTAGTAAAGAATCCGAGCCATAGTATTTATCATGAATGAAGTTTGCCTAAAATGTTCCCAAATTCAGCCGTTCAACCGGCCTAACCGCAAATGCCGGGGTTTTTGTGGCTACAAAATGTGGCTACATGATTTGTAGCCACAGTTCAGTTCAGTTGGTAAATCCCTCCTCTGTAAAGGAGCACCTCCGTAGGAGTACATAGTTCCATAATGAATATTAAAAACACACACGACACGAAACAAATGTTAAAAATACGCCACACCACAACACAAGGGACTAAGGAGGAGTCAGGAGTCGCCAGTTCATGCAGTTTGAAGTTAGCGATGTCTACATGTAATAAGATTTTAATAGAATAGTTTTTGGAGTTCAGTTAGTCTATTATAGTTGATTTAAAAGCTCGGATCTACGGTGATGGAGAATATAGGTGTACCGCCTGATCATCCTCTCCACTGAAGGTAGGCAGGAACATTCACCGAGGAAGTTCAGTGGATTCAGAATGAGTGAGGCTAGATGGTCAGGAACTGATGAAGCGTTGAGAGCAGCTGTACCACACTCAAAGCATAAGGTGGAGGCAAGGAGATACAGGAACTTGGTGCGTATATCAGATAAAGCGTCACAGGTGACGAGAAAATGTGTTCTGTTCTCATTGCTCTGAGAGCAAAGCTGGCACATGGCTCTCACTGCATGCTGATTGAATACGGCACGGTTGGCTTGCAGGACGTAGCACCCAGTCAGGAGCCTTAACCTTATCGGTGCAGAGCGAACGTCCGCCACATTTGAGGTGATGGATTTCACAGCTGGATGAGGAGAGCACAGGTCAATCGAGGTGTCAGCCGGCATCAGATGTTTCAAAGAAGGATATAGCTGTCCTCTAATCAGGATCTTTTCTGTCCAGTAGGCCAGGATAGCAGATCTAGCTATACGCTTCCAAGATGTTTTTGATGGCGTCTTGTGAAGGAGTTGATGGAGCGATGGTAGGTCGTATATTGCGAGGACTCTTCGCACCTCGGTGAACCAGCTCTTGCCATTGAAGCCCTTCATAATGGTTTGCCTAGTGCAGATTTTGTGCAACAAGTTTCCACCAGAACAGATATTTCTCAGAAGTGTCAGCATTCGAAGATGAATCCGGGCCTCCATAGGCAGGCAGCCAAGGAGGATATAGACTGCAGGTTGGGCCACACGGTCTGGTAGGGACAAGATTTGTTTTAAAGCCTTAACATAAAAAAGATCCAGGAGCTGTACGTCTCCCTGGGTCAGGTAGAGGGTCTCGACGCCGTGCAGTAGAATGGGTAGGACGTAGGTTTCCAACAGGTGATGTGAGGTTACAGGATTCAAGCCGTTAATGCCGTGTAGTCCAGGAGCCATTAGGGAATACATCGCTGTATTATTTTTTTTAAAAAAATGTGGCTACATTTCTCTATAGAGAGTGTGGCCACATTTTAGATAATGTCTTTTCCATGATAAATAACAAACTGAAATAGCTCGGCAAACACGAATAGTCTGTAAATGTAGCCACTTTCCATGCAGACGAACTCCAAGAAAAAGAAAAATATCGGTATTTGTCCAGACCTTGCACTCACCTCGCATTTACCGATTGATATCAGATTTATCGAAACCCGCAGGCTTGTCGCAGAATTAGTATATGATTATGATAGTATTATCTCCTATAACATCGAATTTTTATTGAAAAAAATAACTGTATGGATGGAAACTATTCGCGAATATAAATCCATCGCATGCCGATATTTCGTCGTTGTTGTTCCATAAAGCCGCGCCCCCGCAAACGAGGTTAGCGATTGGCTAACCGCTTGGTACAGGCGGGGATTTGGTGAAGCAACTCGGCCAATCACAGCTTGCTTAACAAAGGTCGGGTCGTCTGCATTTCGCCTCTTCGAAGATGGTGGAATATTCTTCGGCGATTTAGACCACGTTTTAGACAAATCCTGAACGATTTATATAATAAATAGTTCCCATCCATACTTGTTTAACTAAACAGTGAACAAGAACAAACCATGTTTCCATTGAGTGCAGTGCACATGCCGAGGTAAGTTCCTGTTTTGAACTGAACGGCCGCGAGTAACTTCACTTTTCTGTGCATACGATTATTTTCGATGTTTGTAAAAAAGGTTTTTTAAATCATTTTGTCGAAGATTTCAGTAGCTTATTATGACAGTGAAATGTTTCAATTAAATGTGGCTACAGTCTCTATAGAGAAATGTAGCCACAAAATGTGGCTACATTTCTCTATAGGGATTGAATGTGGCTACAAAATGTGGCTACATTTGTAGCCACAAAAACCCCGGCATTTGCGGTTAGGCCGTTCAACCTTCCCGAATGATTCTTTACTACGGAGTTATTTACTACTCCCACACTGAATAGTTGGAAAACGGTTGAATTTGTGTGGATTTTAGGCAAACTTCATTCATGACTCATTCCACAAACGGGTTACCAGTGCTCAAAATGTCTATCTGTTTGCCGGACATGTCAGGCATAAAAACATACTGTCTGGTAAAATTGGTTTGTCCCTCGGACAATTGTCCGACACAGTTTATCAGCCCTGAATCTCTAGAAAATATAAAACCTGCTTTGAGATCGCTTATAAAGGCAACCGCTCCATCTTAGTTTTATTTCCCGAATTCATGTGCAAATTTCAACGAAAGTCAACTCGCCATGCTTGATGTTGTTGTTATTGTGGAATGGAATGTTGAAAGGGCATTCCCCGTGACCTACAATTTGATTGATCTGAATTGTCGATGTCGTCCGTCTACATTTACCATATACCTATGAGCACTTTACATCTCGGCTGCTTGTTAGGCAGTTGAAAGTATTTATAGGTTGTCGGGTGAAGCATGTCGGTCACACGGAATGAGGTGTACATTGAAGGGAAACCTCGTGTTCTGTTGACAAAATGGCGGGTCTGTTAAACTTGGACTTTACGTAAAAAAAAGGTCACCGACTATGGGGAATTAGGAAGATCGGAAATACTGCCCAATAGTGCAAACAAAGCCCCAAAAGCTCTGTCTGCATCACCGCCATCTAGCGTGGTAGTGACATGAAATTTTAAGGATGATTATAAGATATAACGACCATGGTATGATTACAGCTCTGGACGAGCTGAATTCCTTAATATTTTACCGATGATGGAGTTCATCATTTCAAGACGGGAAGTATTTCAGTCGCAAGTGGTGGTCGAATTTGGGTGTCGCATAAAATCTATCACGATCTTCAGGGCGACTTCACTGACGCTTCAACGCGGGCCCTCTTTAATATCCTCTGCAAGTGAACTTGGTTAATTCAAACAGCGGAACTGATTTTCAGTCAAATAATGTTCAGGTTTATCACATATACATCATGTAATAAGAATCTGAAATTCTACCAGTACAGTAATACATTGTACATGTATGTTTTGCTAAGGTTGTAAGATAATTTTAGTTGACCTGAAAGTTTTTGACTACCTCAGGGGTTATTCTAGCCCAAAATCTTTCATCTACTCAATTTGAGAATTTCACAAAACTCAATTTTTCGGCGCCAATAATCGAAAAAACTCAATATTTCCATGGTTTTCACAGTTTCGGATAAGAAACTCAATTATGCAAACATTTTCATAGGGATAACTGAAAACAAATTTCAAACCCACAGTTGAAAATTACACATCCATTATACACGTCCGCCTTCATTTCAAGCCTGCGAATAATTTTTTCACTGCATGGTGACCGACACTTTGGCAGGCATCAATAACTTAGTATCTAACATTTGGAATGTGTTGCCCTGACAAAGATAGTATCTGGCTTCGTACTCAGTACTACAAAAGGTAGCTGTTTTTCTCCAGGAATAGTTGTTTATAATTGTTAGCTAACATGAAATAAATATGACTGCATGATTAACATTGTCGAATTTCTGTATACAAGATGTAGTTTTTGGCTGAGTAAAAAACCATCGAAATTGCCTAGAAGAAGAAAAAACAATACGATGTTTACAAAGTATTCTGTTTGAAAATCCAATCAAATGGTACTATGCCTTTCAGTTATACTTAAAAGAGAATCAACCACCCAAGATTGTTGATTTTATGACCTTGAAAATGGTAATTTTTCATTGAGAGGAGATCGTCAGATACATTTCGTTGTTGTTGTTGCAAAGCCCGGGCCACTCAATTTCCATGTCTAATTTCTTTGCCCACGGTTTTGCAGTTCATTAGTCATTGCAGTCAAAGCATTCTTATATTTTGTACATTAATGTCTATAGTGCACAAGTTTTATTCTGTTCGAGTGGTAGCTAGCTGTAAAATACCAGATCAACATCGTTTGAAGCAACAATTTCTGCCTGGCAAACGATCCTGTCAGAGTGAATCTTGCAGCGCATTTACTGATGATGTCAGCAATATTGCGAAGATGGTATTTGGCAATCTTCTTAACGCTATATTTCATTGGATGATAATGAACTGCCTGTCCAATGAATGAGCGCGATACTGCCCAACACTCTCCTATCAAAGGTTCTCCTATGCACCATTCGTTCAAATTGTCAGTATCACCTTTGTGAGGAGAGTCACAGTGTGCCAGTAAACAACAACAACGAAAACAGACGTCAGATCGCGAACTCGGACAAGATCCAAGGATTAAAATAAGTTTATTTAGATACAAATACACAATGATATGGGCGAGGAAATATCAGTAAAACTCAAAAAAAATTTGGTATCGAAAATTAAAAGAAACTGAATTTGTCGAGGGAAAACTCAATTTACAAAAATCCTCTAAAACTCCATTTTCAAAATTTCTCATCGGGATTACCATGATGAGAAATCGGCTAGAAAAACCCCTGTACACGGATCAAAAACCCCTGTACACGGATCAAAAACCCACGGATCAAAAAACCCTGTACACGGATCAAAAACCCCTGTACACGGATCAAAAACCCCTGTACCTTTAGCTTTCAAAGTAGAACTGCATACACCTGCTGTACAGTACTGTAACTTCATCTGAAAAGTAAAGTAAATATACATGTATGCACAGTTTAGACACATAATAGTGTTAGGCCAGTCTGACAACATCCCATTTATGACTGACAACAGAATAAATACAAAGTTGTGTCAAAATGTTGTACATGTACTTCCCTCTCAGTGCTAAAATGATTGATCATTGTAGATAGTCACAGGTATACAGGATTTTTTGTTTGCTTGATTATCCAGAACAATTCTCTTCATGTTGTCCATCTCCCCAAACGTGTGCTTTCAAACTGCTGAGTAGCCATTTTATTATGTAGCGACATTGGGGGTTGGCAGAGCTTGACAGTTGACACTGACTACAGTGATATGCAAATGTACAGATCTACGTACAATGTCAGGGCTCGACATTAAAGACTGTCGGACTGCACGAGACAGGTGAATGTAGCACTGGGGCAGGTACATGTAGTTTCTAAGCTGACATGCCCGACTGGACAGGTAGTTTTGGCTGAATAAATTCGCCAGATGTGCATCTGTCATGACTATTGAAGACAATCAAGTTTTTCCAGTATGGCAGAACTCGTCAAATTTACGGTGACGCGAGACATTTACGTTTATCTTGTTCGTATTTTTTAGCGCGAGTGCATCCATTCCCATATAGTGTATTTGTCGTGATGCTCCCGCACATGGTTTTTCTCCCGACTCGGTCGCTGGGGCCAATCGCGGAGGAACTTATTCGTTCTGCAGCCAGTAACAAAATGGCGGCCAAACAATTTTCGCTCTCAAAGAAGGGCAAGTAGGAGTAAACCTTGGACAAGTAAATTTGCACCCCCACCTGCCCGACAGAACAGGTGATCTAAAGATCTAACGTCGAGCCCTGAATGTACAGTAGCTCTGTGTCTAACAGGCATGTACATGTACATGTGGAAAATAAAAATAACGTAAGTTATTAACCAGGCTGACCAGTTTAATAGTATTTAGTGCTTCTCATCTACAGGTACATACATGTAACTTGTGTAAATACATCACATCGGACATTATTAAAGATGCGGAGTTCCCCTCTCTTTAAGGATAATTGGGGCACAAATTGTACACAGACAACCATAGACAGAGGTTGAAATGGTCCGGATAATTTACCTATCACATGAGACAAGTGACGAAAAACTTTACCTGTCACCTTTAAGAATTTCCTGAACATGCGATCATTGAAATTGTCAAGTACATATGTAATTCAAGCTTAATGTTGCAAGCTACCAATAAATTAGTGACAGCTTGTTTCCATGCACTACTTAGCAGCAGTTTTGAATGAATTTTGTCAAAGATATTTTGAACACAAAAAATAAAAAATTATTGGCTACCTGTTACTGGGGACAGGCACTTTACATGTATTTCTCTACCTGTCTCTTTCAAAAATTTTTTGTCGGGGACAGGTAGACAAGTGTAAATTTCTTGTTCACTCGATTCCTGTCAACAGGGCATAGAAGTTCAAGCATACTGATTCTTGTATGTACTATTTGTTTTTGTAGGGTAACTTCTTTGGATCATAGAAACACCGGAAAGTCAAATAGAAATGCATAATTTTCATGTAAATTATACAGTTCGCTAAATTGCATGACTTTAGAAATTGCATTTCAGACTACGAAATTATTTCCAAAATCAAAAATTGGTTAAAAAGTGCTCTCTGATCTGCTTTTTTCCATAAAATTCTTTGAGTGTCTCTCTCCCTGTAGTTTTCAGTGTCTATAACCTCATAGATTTCGCGACGCCATTATCTTCTTTGAAAACATCTCCTATCAGCAAAGGCGAAATATGACATTGCAAGAGTCATTACAGGAGAAATATCTCCTGCGTAATGCTGTCACCACAGTTGTATGAGGTGGGAACCACTTTTAAGTTTACTCTAGATGAGAAAATGCTACACATTCAGTAATGATCAAAGAGAATCCTGTAGCCTGAGATCATTGTTTTGGGGGATCTACGGTACATGTATGTACTTTGTTCATGGCAAATCAGAAATTCTTACATCCAGGAGTACAGATCATCCATGTAGGAGAGTTAGTTGAGATACTGTAATATTGTTGTGACCAGATGTGCTGTGACCATAAGAACACCATGGTGTTGGTTGTGGTGTAGAATATTGCACATTTCCTGACCATGCTGACAGGCCATTCTGACAGTCCTGACCTTAACACTATAGTCAACAGGTGCACACACATGGCCAAACACTGGGCCTCATCTCAGCTCCACAAGAATTTCCAGACCTCAGCTCCTGTTTATATCTGGAGAAACCTAGGTGCATTTGATCAACTTAGAAATATGAAGGAAATAGCTGAGCTACATTGTGTCAGAAATTGGATAATAATTGCTATGCAGCAGTATATAGTTTATGGAAGAATGTAGTTAAGAATGATATTCATAGAAGACAATCTGAATGAAGCTTATTTCTGTGTTTATTAACAATCGTATAAAATTTGTATTTTTAATATTCTTCAGGTCCTTACATTTCTACATACATTTACATTCATTGGTACATTAACAAGTAACCTGATGTTTCTGAGTGAGTGATGTTTATCTAAAGTTGAGCATCGTGTTTGCAGCCCTAATACATGCAGCATGAAATATCATGCCCTCCTACACTCTGACAGGTATTCATGTACAAGGCTGATTCATGTATTATATTGCACATGTGACGTCATGTACCAATCACATACAAATTTATACACATGGCAGCAGATGATTCTATCTGTAACAGTAGTTGCACATCCTCGTGATACATGTACAAGTTCATACTGTATATTTAGTGTACTACTGGTACTATTCACCCAGGCCAGAAAAACATGCAAAATGCAGACATGTAAATTTAAACATGCATGATGCAGTTATTCTTTTAATTATAACACTTTGCTGAGTTTGAATTGTATTTAGACTATTTGATCTCTATTTAGATGTCATCATGAGGATTGAATCAATTAATCAAATAACAATTAGTCTGTACATGGACATATGCAGTCTTCTGTGCATACATGTAAATACATGATGTGCAAAAATGATAGTAAGGCCATTGTCACTTGATTGCTTGTTTAGCATGATCAACCCTCATCTATGTTTTGAGGGCAAATAATTAAAATAGATGAGGGATTTGCATTTTCATGAGTAAAACTTACTCATTTTCTTCATATTCGTATATGATTGGTAATTTACTAATTAATAAATATAGCATCTAGCATGTGAAGGTCATGCTAAACAACCAATCAAGTGACAGTGGACTAACTTAGAATTTGCACGGGTATGCTGGATGTAAAATGTGCACAGATTTGTGCATCCAGTCATACTATCTTCTGCTAACTGAATAGATCTAACAATTTTATGAAGCATCATTAAAAAATGCCCTCCCCCCTTCCCCCCCCCCCCCCCAACTTCGCAAGTTGTTCCTGAAGCATCAAGTCACATGCCCACCGCATTTAAACGAGCCAGTGAAATTATCTGTATTTAAATAGTTTGACCTGGGCATCTCAGACATCAGACATATCAGTCTCATTTGAGTGCAGAGGCGCAAGACTGGGAGATTCTATGCGAGACCGAAACGAAGTTGTGCGAATCAGCTATTTTAGTTCTCACTCTAATGGAGCATGCTTTTTTGTTTTTCTTAAGAAAAATTATATCACTAACGACCATACCTATTTCAAATTAATAACATCGATGACAGTTCACAGGAAAATGATATGCTTTTTATTTTGTGACCCACCAAGGGATCATTTCAGTCGATGGCTTTCTGGAGGTGTGTCCTCGTTTTATGAATGTGATTGCGCAGATTTCGGATCTCATGGGATCAATCAGAGGTGACCAATTGGGAAATGCCCTAATAAGTAATATACTCAGATATCATCCATTACTGCATGGCTATGAGCAGAAGTTTCTACGTATGATCGTGCCATGCGTTAGGATGATGGTCAACATCGTGGAGTGAGGACATTGATCTTGGCAATGCAGTGCTAGAGGAAGGAGATAAATCTGTCAGTGTCATCAACGTCTCCCGATCGAGAAAAACCCCCCCCCAAAAAACCATGTGCGTTCAAATTCTACAATGCCTGAAAAAATGGAAACTAGTTGAAATACATGACAGTATGGTGAAAAAAAAGTTTCAGTAGGGGTGACAAGCTGAAGTACCAGGAATACAAGTAAAAAAAATAGTTACTTCTGGACGGTAACTTTCAAAAACCTGAACGAATTCTTTGCAAATTTTGTATGTGGATACAAATACCACAGGATATCACTCGAGAATGATTTTCATGCTGAGTACTGAATGTTAAAGGTGAACTTCAAAGCTTTTAATTTTATCTAAATTGTTGCTTATATACATCTTGTCTTATGTGACATAACTTTTATACATTTTTGGGGCAAATATAGTTTACAAAATTGTACTAATAACAATATTTAAGTTATCCTGTTATAAATCCGTCTTGAAAACTTGCATCGCTTGTCTCTCTTGGTTTGTAGAACGTTATGACGTTATAGTGGTCCCCTTCATTCAAGTTTTATTCAAATGTGACGTCATGCTACGTCGGATGAATGAACGAGGGCCACTATAACGTCATGACGTTCCAAAAACAACGGGAGGCAAGCGATGACGTTTTTAAAAGTTCTGGCTCTCGGTATAGGTTTTGACTTCTCATATACCCAAAATAAAACAATAACCCACAGAACTATTACCACACATAATTGTAACAACTATAGAAGTTCTTGTTTTATGACATTTTAACAGAACATTGGAAAGCTTTAAAGTTCACCTTTAAGGTTCCAAGCCAAATAATTAGTTTCAACGTCGGGGGACTTCAAACTGGTTTTCATTAAAATTTTCTCTGAAGCACCAAAATAATTAATGGAATAAATCAGCAAATTATTGTACTTCGTACATTTCATCCTGTTATGACTGTCAAAGGTAACTAAAGCATTACACATAACACAAGCTATACACGTCATGATCAAATTTTGGGAAATAGGAAAAACTCTCTAAAGATCACAGCCAAACATCAAAACCATAAAATCACACAGGTAACGGCAGCCTTTCGAAGTCCACGAGTTCTAGTATTTATTCTGCTCCAACAGCATAGATCAACCCACCATGTAAGATACCAGAAATGATTGTGTGGTTCAAGTGCAGATCTGCCAGTTATTATTTCCATAGATACAAATTGCTTTGTGGGGTTATACTCCATACAGATTTGTTGTGTCTGTTAAATAAGAATGAAAAGTGCCCCGATTGTTGATGCGCCTTGTACACATTGTGTACCTAAATTAAGAAAACAAACATGCCTCACATCACCACTTTTTCTGTAAGTTTTTGATTAGAAACAAAACATTTTTGTTTTGGCCACAGCAATTAATTTTAAGCAGGCCTACATGTACATGAAATTCTGACTGTACAGTAATTCCTCGTGTATTACAGGCTGCATGGAAAGAGAATGAATCTTGCATATACGTATTGGCAACTTATTTGTGCATAATTATGCTGAATTACTAGAAACGTCTTTTAAATATTGTGAACATCATTAAAAGCTTGTATTCAGTTGTATTTTCGTTGGATGGCCTTTGGGAAGAACAGATTTCCAACTGACAAAGTAATTTGTATTGACATTAGTTACCCTGAGCCTCGGAAAATACATGTAAAGCTAAAAAATCACTCTATCAGTCAGTCACCCCAAATTTTGCGAAAAATATGATCAGCTCTTCTAATAACTTTGATCACCCTCTAAAATCATTAAAATAACAAAGTAATTATTAGTTACATGATGGAACCAATTTGTCAACTTCATGTTCTAAAAAATTTATCACACCTTGATTTTTGTTGGAAAATTTCACTTCTTGTGATTGAATTATTAGGGTAATTACCATACATGTAATGTATACGTTTTTATGATGGAATAATGCATACATGTACATATGTGGTATGCTTCTTTAAAGGTTATACAAAATGGTCTCAAAATCGGCTACTTTTTTGTGCTAAATTGTTGAAGAGGTGATTATATAGACTTTACATTTTTGTATGTTTTCAAACTGCCCAAGGTTGGAAATAGCAGCAGTAAAGTGCGACAATTTCATGCCCCTTTCAAAACGGCGAAAGCTGTGACCGCTTGACCTGTGACACAACCTGATTACGATCTCGCTCAAATGCCTGTTGTGACGTCAAAATGTCAGCGACATCACGCTAGAACTCCCACAGTTGGGTGAATCTTTCGTAACAACGCCCGACGTCACTCATAGACTATGACATTTAGGGCGCAATCGTAATCAGGTTGTGACGTCATGCCCCAGAGGTCACGGCTCCAATATGTTTTCCCTCACATGTGTGCTATTCGTGTCCTAAAACTCACTTCGACGACATTATTCGAGAAAAAAATACTAATTTGTTGTTTGGAACACTACTGAGTATGTTTTAATGCAAAGTAGTATAGAGTCATTTGTATAACCTTTAAACAATTACTATTGAGCTGATAAGAATGAGCAGACATTGTGTTGTACATGTACATGTAGAGTATGTTATATGAATGATGATGATGTATATTTATGCCAGATCTCTGACATGATACAGATCACACACAGATACATGTATGTACATGTATAGGGATCATGCTTACATATAATTTGGGAGTCTGCCATATTTGTCATGTCTACAGGCCTACAATTATGTACATGTATAGTATAGTAGTGGTAGAACCAACATGTACATGTATGCCTCGATCTGCCATCAACAGTTAAGGGAAACTGACTGCAATGGAGGTAACAAGGTTGTTTTTGTGTAATAATGTCATCATCAATATATCATTGTGCAATATGAAACGTCATCCAGAGACGAGACAATGGATATCCTTTTCGGATGCTGTTCCTAAGAATTAAATTGCCATGTACATGTATCTAATTAGCAATTAACAATAGACTTATCATTGAGCTGTAAAACAGAAAAACAAGATTCCTTCCACTGGTTATTTTTTGTTGGTACATGTATATGTAACAATCAGGCCTTGCATTTTGACGGGGCGATCGGCCCCGGCCCCGTGATCGACCCCGTGAGCACTTTTCACGGGGATTTTTCATCGGCCCCGTCAAATCACTCCAGTGAGTATATTCCCATATCTTCGTGGAATAAATCTAATCCTATAATAGTACTGTGTCTTCTGTCTTGACGATTTGTGCTTGGGCCAAGAAAAAAAATATGTCTAGTTTCCGGTTACCCGACCGAGTCTAAATAAATCGTGCGAGTCTAATAATTTTATCAGCAAATTCCAACAAAATCACAACGAAGACCACGTTTTACAACAACAACAACCGTAAAGCGGCGCGCCCACTGTCAGCATACCGTAAAGTGTGACGTGACTGTAGAGCAGCATGGCATGGCGGCCGGTTGACGATCTTTTCAGCAAATAAAGCACCTACTTCTAGGTCGGGAATCGAGAAATCAGCAACGTGATTACGGTTCAGTCGACCTGATCATGTTTATCATGACAATTTTAAACATATTCTCCATCAACTTCGAAAGAAATGTACTGATTTTATGTCTTGAAATGGCGTTTGTTGAAGCACTGTTTCGCGGACACGGCAAGTGGTGTTCGTTTTCAGTGAAATCGGCGACGACACAGTCAAAGTCGCCGTCAAAGTCTAACCGACCGGTACCATTTCTCCGCTAAAAAATCCAAAATTTCCCGAATGTTTTATTATGAAGGCATTGCAATAAACCCCCAAGATTCAAGCAAGTAATAATTCTTCGTTTTTCGAGAAATGGCGTGTTCAAATCGTTGTATTATCCCGTCTCGTTTCTCAAATTGCTCGAATTAGATAGGCGCTGGTACAGATCTCCATGATGTTCAAATTAATTTCCCATTTCATTTTATGTTGTATATGTCAATTTTTTTCTTCGGACTTTTCCAGATAACAAGTGCACTCCCCCTATGGAAGGCACTGGAATTCCACATGGAATTTTGTATTTTTCACTAAAAATCCTTGAAATTCTACAGGGAAATTTCATCATTCCTGGAGGGAAATCCTTGGAATATATTGTTTTGCATATCAAGTTAATAAATTAAAACGATACTCGTTTTGGTGGTAATTGAAAACAGCAGTCAAAACACATTATTGGCAATTATTATTTCTACAATATCAGTACAATAACTGGTTTCAGCAGAAGTCGTTGAAATATCAAGATTTGCTGGATATTTGCAAAAATACCAACATGGAGGGTATTCACCCCCCCCCCCCCACCTCTCCCTTTATCTTTTTGGTGATAAGATCTTTTGAATATCTGAAAATATGGGGGAATATGTTTGGGGAGGGGGGGATATATGTCCTGGGAGAATATGTTCAAGTGGGTGGGAATGTTGTACAATCAAGAATAATCTGTAGAGCATTGTATATGGGAGTACTGGACATCAAAATAAAATTTATTTCCAAACAAAGGTTTGGTTGATATAATATGACCAATAATACATTGTCGTGTGGTGAAATTTGAAATCAGCCCCGATGGCCAAAAATCAGCCCCGTGACCCTGCAGGGCTATTGTTCAGCCCCGTCTTATTTCTAGAATGCAAGGCCTGAACAATGTGTCGCCTACAGATTTTGGGATATGATTACATGTAGGAATTAATTTAAACAAAAGTTATTAGACAAAAATGACATTTTTTACCTCCATTTTAGTTTTAGAGTGGCTCATTAGTGATGAAGCTGCTCCCAACTACTGTTCCAAAAGTAAAATACCAGAACAATATCAAATATTACCAAACGTGAAGGTATTTTCAGCGGATACTTGTAATTTTGCGAAAAGAATCTTGATGCTTTGGAACATCATGAAAAGCATTTAAGAGCTCATAACAGCGGGTATTTTGTATTTTTCTCATAATCTCGAAATGCGATTTGTTGGTAGATTGAATAGAGGATGATGGGCTGGCTGCTGTAACAAATCAAACATTAAGCTCTTATTTATATTCTCTCCAGACAATTTGTGTAGATTAACATTTTATGTTACATACACCTCTACTTGTCTTGCCATGTGTGCTGTTGTGCAGCATTAATTGATGCCAAAAACAGACAAATATCCTGCAAAAGTATAATCTGGAAGCTCAAAGGAGTAATTGAAGTTGTACCACACTTGATATATATATATCTGAGATGTCCAGTCCAAATGATCTCTTATTTATTTTCAGCTCTATCCAAAGCACAGAAGACATTTTCCCATAACCTGAGGGAGTTCAAGTTTGAGTGTATAGGAAATCAGCAGACTGATGATGAGATTATTATAGGTAAGGATACTCAGCTTATCCATATTTGTACTATGTACACATGGTATTTAGAGCATAGCTCTATTATGGGCAATCTCCTACTGTGATTCCAAGCAATACTTTTGTGATTCAGATTCTCCAAGTGTAAAGTTTTCCAAAATTCAATTATGTTACAGTACATACATGTACTTAATGGTCAATGAAATGACATATACTTTTTTCACTTTACTGATCTCAGGCACCTTTAAATTTTGGTCCCTGATAAAATGATACTATTAAGTTGAGAGAGTCATCGAATAATTTCCACCAGTGTGATCACCGGTGTATTTACAATACACATGTAATATCTGTGTTGAAAGTTGTACAACTCAAAGATCTACAAAACCTTTCAACTCCCAAAAATGATTATTAAATACAGGCATGCCCATGATGTATGTGAAGTCATGATTCATGCCGTAACATTGTGGTCTATATACATGTATGATAGGTCTGACATATCCTGTTTAATTTGACATTTTATTTCATGTATTTGTATGTTTGCATATGCACAGTAGTCAGTTGGCCTATCCTGTGCCTGTATAGTCATTGTAAGGTCTGTGTTTAATCCTCTTAGTAGTATATAACTTTGGAACCTATTGAATAGTCTCAAGGTGATTCATGCAAACATTATACCTACTTGTACTCTGTGTTCATCATGACATCTACAGGTACACGTACTTGTTTACCTGAACAATTTATTATACAAATCTGGCAGTATGTCTACATGTATACTACTTGGAGATAAGCAGATAACTCTCAGTGACATCTAAGGATACTGACTGTTCAGCTCTATTGACATGATATCTTGTTTACATAGATACAATGTAACAATGGAGATAAGCAGATAACTCTCAGTGACATCTAAGGATACTGACTGTTCAGCTCTATTGACATGATATCTTGTTTACATAGATACAATGTAACAATGGAGATAAGCAGATAACTCTCAGTGACATGTAAGGATACTGACTGTTCAGCTCTATTGACATGATATCTTGTTTACATAGATACAATGTAACAATGGAGATAAGCAGATAACTCTCAGTGACATCTAAGGATACTGACTGTTCAGCTCTATATATATTGACATGATATCTTGTTTACATAGATACAATGTAACAATGGAGATAAGCAGATAACTCTCAGTGACATGTAAGGATACTGACTGTTCAGCTCTATTGACATGATATCTTGTTTACATAGATACAATGTAACAATGGAGATAAGCAGATAACTCTCAGTGACATCTAAGGATACTGACTGTTCAGCTCTATTGACATGATATCTTGTTTACATAGATACAATGTAACAATGGAGATAAGCAGATAACTCTCAGTGACATGTAAGGATACTGACTGTTCAGCTCTATTGACATGATATCTTGTTTACATAGATACAATGTAACAATGGAGATAAGCAGATAACTCTCAGTGACATGTAAGGATACTGACTGTTCAGCTCTATTTACATGATATCTTGTTTACATAGATACAATGTAACAATGGAGATAAGCAGATAACTCTCAGTGACATGTAAGGATACTGACTGTTCAGCTCTATTGACATGATATCTTGTTTACATAGATACAATGTAACAATGGAGATAAGCAGATAACTCTCAGTGACATCTAAGGATACTGACTGTTCAGCTCTATTGACATGATATCTTGTTTACATAGATACAATGTAACAATGGAGATAAGCAGATAACTCTCAGTGACATCTAAGGATACTGACTGTTCAGCTCTATTTACATGTTTACATAGATACAATGTAACAATGGAGATAAGCAGATAACTCTCAGTGACATCTAAGGATACTGACTGTTCAGCTCTATTGACATGATATCTTGTTTACATAGATACAATGTAACAATGGAGATAAGCAGATAACTCTCAGTGACATCTAAGGATACTGACTGTTCAGCTCTATTGACATGATATCTTGTTTACATAGATACAATGTAACAATGGAGATAAGCAGATAACTCTCAGTGACATGTAAGGATACTGACTGTTCAGCTCTATTGACATGATATCTTGTTTACATAGATACAATGTAACAATGGAGATAAGCAGATAACTCTCAGTGACATCTAAGGATACTGACTGTTCAGCTCTATTGACATGATATCTTGTTTACATAGATACAATGTAACAATGGAGATAAGCAGATAACTCTCAGTGACATGTAAGGATACTGACTGTTCAGCTCTATTGACATGATATCTTGTTTACATAGATACAATGTAACAATGGAGATAAGCAGATAACTCTCAGTGACATGTAAGGATACTGACTGTTCAGCTCTATTTACATGATATCTTGTTTACATAGATACAATGTAACAATGGAGATAAGCAGATAACTCTCAGTGACATGTAAGGATACTGACTGTTCAGCTCTATTGACATGATATCTTGTTTACATAGATACAATGTAACAATGGAGATAGATGAACATGATCTTATATTTTTCATTACAGATGTCAAACTTTGAAAAAAGAAAATTACTGGATGTCATAAAAATATTTGATGTGATATGTACATGTTACAAAAACTGAAGCATCATCGTAAGGGTTAATAGTTGAGTCAGAATAGTTATATGACTACCCATACAATCTCGATTATATACTGTTCACCTTACCCAAGCTGTGCATGCATGACTAATAGGGACTTTGTTTAAAATGACATGTCATTTCATGTTTAGTACTAATTACACTGCACAGGAGCACATTGCAAGCAATCATATTTTAAATGAGTTTAAAGTGACAAAATAACACTCGACATGCTTGAGGCACAATGAAGTCTCATGAGAATCCTAGTTTCCCCATTTGATCAACAGATAACTGGTCACTGCTGGTTCACTTCTTTTGCCAATCTTGATGGTTGTCAACATTAGAAACAGAGGCAAACACCTTTGTTAAGGACTGTGATTAAGATTTTCAAATAAATTCCTTAATAAACTGTTCTCTTTTAAAATAAAAATTTTCCTAAAATAAACTTATGCAATATATAAGCAATATTATAAGTTTGAAAGACATTAGAGTTATAGCACTGTGAATGTTCCAGCATAAAGTGAACTCATTATCTTGAGTTCACTGGGTAACATCACCAAATATCATTTGCATACAATCTCTGAATATCAGATTTATACTTCAAGCTCCAGTATATCTGCAATCATTTGGAATATCTTCATGCGGTAAATGGCATCTTAAAATTGACCCTGGGTTCCCCTTTAAAGGTTCTACCAAATATCCCCTGTACACTTCGCATGAAAACACACAGCTTCACACAGAGAAGCTGTGTAAGGAACAGCTGATATTTATTTTTAAGAAAATGACATCAAATTGGATTCTTTAACTCAATAAAATGTGGTGGAAAACATATTGCAGCCATAATCTCTGACCTGTGGTGTCAGAGTTTGATTACAATCACATCGTATAATAGTCAGTTGTGTCAGACACCTTATTCAGACGTAACTTGCATGAGAACTACTGTGTACGACGACATCATCGTTGCATCAACAAAGGCATTGCCTTTTAGTTTTGTGATGTTGTTCTCATTACAACGGAAACGACGACTAGAACATTTGATGTGATCGCTCGCTATGACTCTTGTGTCATGGGAGAGTACAGGGGCCGCGGAACCAGGGGGGGTGGGGGGAGCTAGGGGTTCCCACAATGTTGACCGCAATGTTTGGCCGGTATAGAGTTCAGCCCCCGACTTTCAAATGTGCTCCGCGGCTCCTGGAATAGGTCACGACCGTCACAGTTTCCAAACAGGCTTGGTAAATGGAGGGTTTCAAGTTCGTTTATTTTTTAACTTCTTCCATTCCCAGAAACAGTAATTGATATTAAAGGTGAAATGCAAAGTTTTCATATTTTCCTTTTTATGTTCTTCATGCGTTAGTTGGAACGGTCAGCTTATATACTTGTTTTGGTAAAATTTGAAGTATTTTGTCCCCTTAATACCTTTAGAAAAGCTCTCCAAAGTTGGTATCAATTTCAGAAATGAAATCCGCATCACTTATCTGCCCTTGTTTGATGCTGGTTTGTGATACCTGGCGGGACTTCAATACCTCAAGCCTGGCCTTTTGCGGAGCGAAATCACAGTCGCGCTCCATCACGCATGTAATTGTCTTTTGTGGGGCGTCATCGGAAAATATAGGAGGACTCCATCATTTTTGAAATGGCGAGACCTGATGCTTGTTATGTTTAGCCTTCAAGAGGCTCGTTTGATGTGATGTCACAATCAAGGAAAGATAAGTCATGACAGTGTTCAAATCGGAATTCAGCTGGACTTGGGGTACCAACTTTTTACCCCTCAGCCTATTAGACTGCGGAAAATCCTATATATACATGTAGGGCAGGCTAAATATACTTACACCAGACATGTACATGTACACCTGGCCATATTCAGCCTTATGTGTACAAGGTCTGTGGCTCAAAAGTTGTGAAGTTAAAGACAAACTATGGTGCTACTGCACATTCAGGGCTACACACCATACATACACCAAGTCATGGACTATAATTCCACTCAACACCATTGTCCTATTTCTCAAGGTGATTGAGTCAAATTACCTGTACTTCTGTCTCTCATTATACCACAGCTCAATATATAAACTGTTTCAATATATAGACTCCAATCCCATTTTATGTTTTTCATGTGCAACTTTTTGCAAATTAAATTTCTGTTTGTACCAAATACAAATTTTTAGCTTTGGAGAGATAGGGCGAGAGTTGGAAAACTGTGAACATTTTGTGTAAGCTTAACTATACCTGAAATCATCAAAATGGGCCGAGATTTGACACATTTTCAATCTGGGCAGAATGTGGAAGAACCCAAGGTTTACTTAAACTTGGCCAATGAGTTTGAGGACTGTTGCCAAGTCACAAGTACAAAGGGAAAAGGTACAATTCTTCCTTATTGCTGGGAGCTTGCTTTGATTTACATGTATGAGAATAATGAATGAAATCCTTGCTTTTGATGTGCTTACAGCGGCGTCCTTGCAGGAGTTTGGTCAGCTGATAGAGGCCATCGAGGATGAGAGAGACAGAATGGTAAGATCCTTACAATTCACACCAACATAGGACTCAGTAGTGATCCTAACTGAGCAGTTGAAGGCTACATTTATGCAAAATATTTAAGTATTTAGCCTTTATCTATGTTCACTTTATGCTACATCAATCAGTGCTCTGAATGCACAATTAGTAGGCAATTTAGCCACCAACACACTATAAATGAGAACCCTCTATCTACATGTACAGCCCTACAATAAGTACTTGTAGAGGAACTGAGAAAAATACTGTATGACATATAAACTGTGGACAGATTGGATTTCTTCACTGACATGACTGACAACAAACATGAGAACATGATATTTGTTCTCTTCTCCCCCTTTCCTGTCCTCCCATCCCTGACTTTTATTCCCTCCCCCCCCCCCCCCCCTTTTCCCTGTTCTCCCATCCCTTACATTTATTAGACTGACCTTTGACAAAGGCCAACTCCATGGCACTTGTTGGATCTTGTGTGTGTGTAGCGTAATTCTGAATAATCGCTGTGTTGTGTGATCATGCATATTGCATCATGTATTTGTAGTTATCGAAGGCCACAGAACAGTTTCTAGAACCCTTGGAGGCGTTCAGGAAGAAACAGATTGGAGGAGCTAAGGTCAGTCTGAGTGTACTTGTAACTACATGTGGTTAATTCACTGATAATACAATATCTCCACCCAGTCAGACAAAAACCTGATTAAAAGCAGTTACAATAATATAAAGTATTTTACACTTTCCTTTCAAATTTGGAACTGATTAAATGTTGATAGAGTAGGTTTGAATTAGATATATTATTGGAATATTTATTCATCTACACAAAGTGTGAACTAGGAAAACAAATTCCAGGTAACTCATGGGCAAGTATGGGCAACCAACACATCCAAATGCATTGCAATTCAGAATTAAGTTAACCGAAGGACATCTTGGTTGCTATGGAATCATATCCTGCTACATATAAGTCCTGGTCATACATGTACTTCACAAACTCTTCTTGCAACTTCTTTTTATCAAGAACATGGCATGGTTTAGTGAGGTTTTGACCTCCATGATGTGCAGTTCGGAGTGCCAAAATGAAATATCATTCAAGAAAGAAGTCTTTCAGTTAGCCAAAAGTGTATTATCTTGTCATCTAGACTGAATGTTTTCCAGGCCCTGGATTTTTTAAGACCATGTAACGGCATCTTGGAGTTGTGTATTTGTGCAAAATTATCTATTTTGAGGTAAAAGCAGCACACTTGTCTCTCCGGAATCAAGATAAACTTTACCTCAAAATATTGGTTGTGTCAATCGCTAGTTGTTGCCCAACAATGGTTTTGGTTCTAGACTGGCTTCATATTTACATGTACATAGAAAATGGTATTGTTTTCACATCGGGATGGGTCATTTTACATAAATGTGTTACTTCAACTTCAAGATGCTGTTATTCAATAACCCTAATACACAGGGCCTTGAAAATACTCAGATGACATGTACTTTTATTAAAGCTAACTGAAAAATTGCTTTTCTAAGTTATATTTCATTTTGGCACACGAAACTACACCTCACAGGGACCAAAACTTGCTAAACCCTGCTAGGTCCTTTGTCATATATGCCCATATTGAATGATATACTTGTATTATCTGAGTATTACAAACATATTACTTACTGAGTCCTTCAGGTCTATGTGGTCCATCATTCATAAATCTTACATGTGTCCCACTACCCATTTCTGAAATAAGAGTTTATCAGTGATCACCAAACTGTGTAATGGTCATATCGGACATTTCACTTTTCAGGATGGAAAGAAGAGATTTGATAGACAGACAGCCAAATTCTGCCAGTCTCTTGAAAGATATCTGAACATGAAAACCAAAATACAGGAGACTGTTTTACAAGAGGTAAACATTCTTTCTAAACATTGAACTAAAATGCATGCTCACTAGAGTATATCCAGATTACATATGCATCGAATTGAGAGGGGGGGGGGGGGGCTTGTGAGGCAGGGTATTAGCTAGCATTGAGGTGTCTGTGTTTTGTAACTGTTCTACTTTCCATTTCACAGGGAGTACACTTCCTATATCTGCCTTGTTAAATCTGTCAGTTGTGTGTGGAAATTGGAATTGGGGAGATCCTGCACATTCCTCTCATTAACACACTGTTGCCTGGTTGTGGGGGGCAGGGGAGCTGGATTCTAAAACCTCTGGAATTTTTGCATAAACAATATTGTAATACTCCTAATTGGGATCTTCATCTTACATGTACATGTATACAGGAAGTTTACTGTATTGTTACATGGTGATTATATGTAGGTGTATCCAGAGGTGTGGGTGTAGAAGGATCTAGGTTAGACTACTTGACTGCTGTGGCTGGTGGGTGTTTATCTCTAATAGACCAAAACATTGTATGAATGATAGTATTATTAGACTAAGCCTGCAGCTGTAGGAGGGGAAAATATGACTGTTTATTATTACAAGGAAACTCAAGACTTCAGTGTAAGCTCACTGACAAGCTTTTGTATTACATGTACAACTGCCAGAATTCCTGAATTTCCAGGAATGCTGCCAGACATTATCAGCCCTGGCTAAACTGATCTCTCAGACTGGAGTTAACCAATTAACAACACACACACAGTAATTTGTCTAAGAGTTTGAGTTATTTGACCTACAAGTAGAGTATAGCGCAACTTGAAACACCTGCCTAATAGATGTTGAAGATAAGTAGAAAGAATGATCTGATGCAGAAGTTGGTTTCCTGCATCATTGTATTCCAATAGACATAACACAGAAAACTTATACAAAATTCTTCCAACCTTCTCCATTCATAACAATTTTATCTCTTCATGGAATGTGTGCATGTATATATTTATAGTGATCATGCAGATCTGCTCTAATGCTTTTTCCACCACATATTCAAACTAGTACAATGTACATTTATGTATTTATGAGATCTATCATGTAGTGACTTGGTCTTGGATAATCAACCAAGTGCCAATGGAATTGTAGATGATTTATTGAGCTGTAGATAACAGTGGGTAATATGGAAGGCAAACACCGCCAAAAATACAACAGTGAAAGAAATAAGCTTGAGTCAAACGATTAACGTTCATTTGACAAACGAACAACGAACAGGCAAACAATTAACGTTCGTTTACCAAACAATTAACGTTCATTTGACAGACGATTAACGTTCGCTTACCAAACGAACAACGCACAGTCAAACGAACATCAGACAGTCAAACGATTAACGTACAGTCAAACGAACATCAGACAGTCAAACGATTAACGTACAGTCAAACGAACATCAGACAGTCAAACGATTAACGTACAGTCAAACAAACATCAGACAGTCAAACGATTAACGAACAGACGGTGCCACCATCGGCATAAAAGTTTATGTGGAAAAAGAGCGCCAAATATAGAAAAATGGCGAACCAGCACATCAGCGATGCGGTTCGTCTCCTGAACCAAGCAGCTGCGATGCTTGGCCAGGCAGTTAATCTAACAACTTCTTGAAATAAACAAATATTCTGAAATTGATACATGTGTTATTCAGACTGTTGTGCTATAGATTCAGTTAAAAACGTTTCTGTCAAATTTTAGTTTTGACGAAAAATAACTTAACTGATGTTCACAAAGGTTTTCATAATCACCTCTTTGAAATAATTTTCAGCTATCCAGTTCTGCAAGTAGTTTATTGATCAAATCATATCTTACCATATTTCATATCTAGTTAATGAAAAATAACTTTCTATCTACCTGTATATTTTGAGAGAGAAAAACGTTTGTAAAGTTAGACCGCGGTTCGCAGTTCGCATTTCATTATTCGAGGAGACCAGCAATTATTTCCTCAGATATGGAAATCTGTATTTTTTTTATTATGGGTATTTTGAACTCCAATCTTTGCATAGCAAGAGAGAATGTCATGCTCTATATCTTTGCATATTCATATCCCAAATCTGACGCCAGGGGGCGCTGCTAGGGGCGCTGTTATGATGAGTCGCTGAATGAATGCTCCCGAATAACGAACTGCGAACCGCGGTCTAACTTTACGAACGTGAGAGAAAAAAATCCTGGTCCTAAATTGTTTTGTGACAAGCAAGATGCTGCGAATTGACAATGCTCACAACATGTTCTGAAAATTGCGATTCAGATGTCGATTGCACACTAATAGCATCAAAACAGCCGGACTTGAATACGTGTGTACATGTAGTTTCATCCGCCATTATTTTTTTAAATTCGATATATTTGAACGTTTCTAAAAAAAAATGAGTAACAACATTTTTTCAAAGCAAGACAGGCTAAATAATGTCCCTTGGTCGTAAGATTATGGTTGTAATAAGGATATTCGAATTTGAATTTTTGATTGGAAAGAATGGTTGATTATCGGCCGGGTGGTGGGGGGGGGGGGGAGGAGGAGGGGCAATGATGGCCCCCCTACCAAACTTTCGCCAAATACTTGACAGCTGACACTCTGTGACTTTGTGTGTTGGGGTCATTTTGATCCTATTGCATGACCCTCCGAACAGACTATCATGGGTAAATTCAAAATGGCGACCATGTGGGATATACCAAGAAAGTGATGTTTTCGTCATTTTTGTTCCAAATTTCTACTTTTCTATGAATATGACAATTAACTCAACAGAGATATAACCAATTATTAAAATCATTTATTCACACATTGCCGCTTCTAAGTATCGGTAGATGGAACTCGTAAACAATTCTAAATGAAGCATTTTAAACGGTACATTTCAAACAAGAGTGGTTAAATATATATATTTGAATTTGGGGCTTTTGTCAGCTGGGGCTCAATGATGAGTATTAACAATATGCAGTCATTTAACTAGAAGACAATTGTGCTGTTGATATCTTTTTGAGTCAAATGAGCTCTGCGCGACTTTAGGTTCTGAAACAAATATATGTTATTCCGATTCGGTACTCGATGAATATTGATTCTATGGTACATCATATTCATTGGAAACACACCCAAAAAAAAAACACGGAAAAAGATGGTATAAATGTGACGTTATTGTTGGAGCTATAAAAACAGCTTTTTACCTGTGGCCGTCCACCCCATATTATTGGAGTATTACCATAATTTTCTATCTCAAAACTGTCATAACTGGTTGAATGTTGCAATGCGCACACGTGTGTAGAGTCCACTGAGCGCGCTGTCGTCAGTTCTGCAAAAGGACGAATAGCTCAAATCGCTCTATTCAGCCGGGGGTTTTTTGGGGGGTTTTTTTGTTACTGATTAATAACCACTTTTTTCATTTTTTGTTCATCGAAGTGATACTTAATAATCGATAAAAATAAGAGGCAGTGCATACCGTAAGGGTCGAATAGCGCGATCGGATCTATTTGGATAATTAAATGGTACGCGTATATAAATTTTCTTGTAGTGCCTATCTAAATAGCCCGGTATTTATGGTACAATAGCCCGATCGCGCTATTCGATTTATTGGTTTTTAATTAATTGGTTTGGGACTTCTGTCCGCTAGAGCTTTAGCCTCTGTGGCTTTTGTACGCGGCGCTTTTGTACCTGGGGCTTTTGTCCACTGCTGCTTTTGTCCTAGATTCAGATATCATGATCGTGGTTCGATTTCTATTAAAGTCTGTGGCCGTTAGAAATAGAGGTCCGCAGTCTGTACCCGATGTGGCCATTGGAATCCGCATTTTTATATAGCCCCAAACCGTCCTGGTGATGGACGTTCTGCTAGTGGACGCTCTGCTCGTAGATGGGGACCTGTTGACCTCCACTCTCTTAGTAGAGACGACCATCCAAATTATCTCCCCTCACTGTGACGGTGACGCCCTCTGTTGTCTGATGTTCATTTCACTGTACGTTAATCGTTTGACTGTCTGTTGTTCGTTTGACTGTACGTTAATCGTTTGACTGTCTGATGTTTGTTTGACTGGGCGTTAATCGTTTGACTGTCTGATGTTCGTTTGACTGTACGTTAATCGTCCGTCAAATGAACGTTAATTGTTTGGTAAACGAACGTTAATTGTTTGCCTGTACGTTGTTCGTTTGTCAAATGAACGTTAATCATTTGACTCAAGCTTATTTGTTTCACTGTTGTATTTTTGGCGGTGTTTGCCTTCCATAGGGTAATCAATTGAGATGATAATATTTAGAACAGTAAATAATCATTTATTGCTGTAGATAAGCTTAATCATTAAAGCTACTATCTGTGGGTAATGGATAGAGCTGTAGATACATAAAGATTGTACTTAGCCTCAAAATAAACCGATTATCTAAACACTCGCCTGCACTTTTTCTCAGCAGTGATGCATGCTGAAGCATCACAGCTTTGATATATTTGATGATGGTGAGGTCGCTTTTTACAATGAAGGCAAGAATATTATGTCGAGAGAAAATTGAAACTGTCGGCTTCGACCATGTCGACAGGCTTCTGGTCTTGTCTGTTGTTTGCACAAATGAAAATGATGTTACTGTGAGGTGTTTGAATGACATAATGATGTTCACGAATTTGAATACTGAGCACATGCAACCAAGGCCGACATTGCTGTAGAAAAATAAACATCATGCCATGCCATTCATTTTTCATGATCAGTTGCCGATTTGTTATGAATTATAGATCCAAATTTAGTTTATCATGTAATATGCAGTCAAATATGTTTTATTTTGTACTCTTCGTAACCAATGAGTCACTTTCACAAAGTTTGAGAAAACAGGATTTCAGACTAAATTTTGTACCCTATGTTGCAGATGGAATCCATATGCTGTGTGCCTTCACTATAGAATATGCTCTAAGCTAATAGGTCACATACATGTACTTGGAATATCTGTATCACACTGATTAAAATTGTCTGGCTTTGATTAAAATTGTCTGGCTTTTATGCCACACCCACTTAACTACCCTGTCACACTAGTTGGTGAACTCCAACCCTAGGATCATAACCAATCACAATTAGCACCACTGCAGGGGGCATGTTGTTTACAGGAATAGGGAGATTATGTCTGTGTTTTAGAATCCGTGCAGGTGATCAAACTTCTGCAGTGGCTAATAAACGTACCAGCGAAGGCACACAGCTTTCCTACCCTGTTTGCAGGGTAAAATTTTTAGGCTGATCATATGTTTAAAGCTGTAATTCAAAGCTGCACTCACTATTCACTTTCCTTGTTGATAATCCTCACTGTTTAATAACTGTGATCACAGGCTGATGCAGCATTGGAGATGGAGAGGAAATCTTTCTACCAGGCCTCCATGAAATATGTTCATCAACTTCAAGAAGTCCAAGAGAAGAAAAAATTTGAATTTGTTGAAATTGTAAGTTTTTCATGAAATTATTGTAAGTCTTGGTATACGTACATGTAACTGGTTCATTACCATCGTAGTGATAATCAATCCATGCTGCATTTGCTTGGTGAGTGTACATTTCCCCTATGAAGTTCCACTTCTGGAACATTCATAATATATGGGAGTCCCACATCATCACCTAAGGAGGCCTCCTCCCATTCAGAGTGTTGTTGCGAAAAGCCATTCTTTTATCTGGCCTAGTATCATCTTATATTACAGAAAACAGCCAAATGATCGTTTAGTAATGATGTGACCCCTGAGTACCAAATCCACAACATTTGTTCACAAATTGAAATGAAAGCTTGAAAAAAAGAAGTTAACTGCATTGTGAAGAACATAGGCCATGTTTAATTCAATCATTCACCCTTCCATGTCAAATAATGAAATCTAGCGAAAGCAAGAAAGATATGTCTTCTTTTGATTTATTCATGTCATACATAATTCTGTAAATATAGCATACACTGTATTTTAAATGTATAGATGGTAAAAAGAAGCTGTTTTATTTTTGGCAATTCTGCTGATTTCTATTTCATATAATTCCAACATGCTTACAGTAATAGGCTATGTTATTTTGTAGAAAAGGGAAATTGTGTTAGCTCTGTATGCTGTGTTCTGGAGAAACTCATTATGATCACATTAAACCTTGATACCATGCTTGCAAAGCAGTTCGATTTTATATTTCAATTATTTCATATGTGCTTTACATGTAATAGTATCGGTAAAAATTGCTTTCATCAAAACAAAAATTCACTTCGTCACTTGAAGGTTCTTTTCCGGGATAACCCACTTTACTATTAATGAGGGACTGGCAAATCCTTACATACTCCAGATACTTGAACACTTCATGTGAACCTTATGTTCTTTTCCTTTCAAACATTCCTTGTGGTTTTCTGTCAAAATATGGAGTTATATCCCTTGACATGCGGTGAGAGTGTTCAATCCTTCACTACTTCCTTCCTGTTACAATCTTCAGTCCCTTCATATAACTATGACAATTAGTCAGTTGTGAATTTAGGTACATGTAATAGTTTCCTGGAGCACATGTTCAATATCCGCTACCGGTACTCACAAAGATTAACAACTTACATGTTATTTTGGTACTGTTCATTAGATGATCATAAGAGTACTGTCTTACTTATTTTAGTTTCTGTTTGTACTGAGATGCAATATGGCAGAGTGATGAGAAGCCCCATTAAAGTATATGTCCAATGATATACAATGCTTTACTCAATGCTTACAACTTCCATCACTCAGCTGTTGTTGATCAAATAGTGACATATTTAGACGAACAATAATAACCAGGAGATCTATGTAAATAGCAGACAGCCTGGACTTCTAGTCCAAAAATATAGTGAATAGATGTCCAGTTCTTCTGGAGTTTGCTTCATTATATTCATCAAGATGTTGGCAAGAACCTGCATGGCATTTAGTTGTTACAATATTAAACATGATCATTTCTGAGGCTTTGCACAAACCAGTTGAAATCTAAGCGAGTTGTATCTGTGAAAATAGCTTAGTACAGTGTATGGAGTCCTCAATCCCTCCAATACTCTATCCCTCCAATACTCTATCCCAGCTTGTTAATATCAGAGTAAAAGACAATAGAAATATATTTGAACGTATTTAATATATATATTTATTTATTTTTTTTATTTATTTATTTCATACCAAGGTCAACAGGTAAAACCCAATAAAAGACCTGGAGAAACACTATATACAAACATAGTTAAAATAAACATTAATGTGGTATATAACAAAAAATAAATCAAATAAAATATACATGTACATGTATATGCAATTACAACACTTTCAGAGATGCGTAATTGTCGCTGACAGATTAAAATTGTTACAGATTAATATAAAAACTTAACTGCCTCTCGTCTAAAAGTTGTTTTGCTTGATGTGATATCACAGTTGGTTTCTGATAAAAAGCGATTACAAAGCTCAAGTGTTCTAGGTATAAAAGAAAATTTTCTTATGTTAATACGACTTCTAGAGAGGCGGAATAAAACAGGTTGTCTAAGAGTTCTTGTGGGAACATAAAATGGAATTTGTGATAATAAAACCGGGCAATCGAATCTATTTTGTAAAATACCATGTAAACAAGTAAGATCTAAAAGATTTCTGCGTGATTCTAATGTAGGTATTCTAAAATGAGCACATGCATTTACGTAACCAATATTCATAAAATCGACTCCGGTTTTAAAACATAAATATTTAATAAAACTGGCTTGGATATCTTCTAACTTCTTCTGGGATTGTTTGGTATGAGGCGACCACACTGGTGAACAATACTCTAATTTACTTCTGACAAGTGTAACATATAAACTCTTCAGAGCATCAACAGATTTAAATACTTTGCATGATCGCTTAATTAGACCCAACATGCGATAAGCACTGGAACATATATTACTGACATGGGTGTTAAAATTAAGATCTGAAGAAAAAGTTATACCAAGGTCTTTAATTTCAGTTACTCTGTTGAGCGTTTTTCCAGATATCTGGTAGTTAAAATTTACAACATTTTTCTTGTTGGTGAAAGAGATAATATAAGACTTAATGATGTTAATTAAAAGTTTCCATGTCTTACACCATAAACTAAGTCTGTCCAAGTCTAACTGCAGGAGTTTACAATCCTCAATAGAGGTTATCTCCCTTGACAGTTTGGTATCGTCGGCATATATCAATGGTATGGAGTATTGGATTATATTAAAATAACATATACCTGCCATGTTATTAATAATAAAATATAAGAATAAATTCTCAATACCAGCTGTCAAATAATTGTGTTTACCAGAGGTCTCCTGATGAAATAAATTCTATATAAGTATATATAATCTCATGCATTAAAATTGTGATTACGTGGAGAAGCTCAGAGTTTGTAGTATTAACAATATTGTAGTTCTGTTATTTTCATAAACCTACCTATCTTTTCTATTTAAGCTGTTGGGCTTCATGTACAGTTGGCTAACATTCTACCATCAAGGTGAGCACTTATTCAGGAGCCATTCAAATTATGAAGTAATAAAATGTTGCTAAGAAGAGAAGTACTACAAAGAGAGCGCTGGTGCTCAGTGGTTAATTGTCTATTTACTGGCATTGATTGACATCCTTAGCTCACCCCAGGTCTAATATACTAGCAAGAAAACAGTGCCTCAATAACTTATTAGAAAAATGTGTATAACATGCTACAATGGAGAACTGAAATAGATGGTTCATATTCCAGTAATATCCATGACCATTTTGTGAACTTCGTTTGCCATATCTGTGCTTTTCCACCATGCGCATTTGTTTGTTTTATCATGAGATGATTTATCAGGCCTATATGCATAGGTAGGTGGGTGGTGTTGGGAGAGGGTGGGGTGGTGTTGGGAGAGGGTGGGGGGTGGTAGAGATGATCGTACTGCCATATTCTTAAAGAACCAGATTAATGTTCACCATTACTAACACTTTTAGGGTACATTTTATGTCCAGAATGTCCTGTTATTAGTTTCACCCCCTCCCCCCCCGACCTTAACTCAAATCATGAAGGCCCACTGATAATCCTGGGTATGACCCTGTTTATTGAAATTGTCTTCATAATCTCCATTATCATCTGTTATCCTTTCTGGTTACATGTTATAGGAAGTATTCACACAATATTCATCATATCATTATACTCATTAACCATCACATCTTCTAATTCAAGTCTTTCAATATTTTTTCGTGTTTTTTTTTCAGGTCATGAAGTGGCGAAAGACTTTAAACCCTATATGACTGACTTGCAATCCAAACTGCAGAAGGTAACGTATGGGGGCAGAGGTGTTCATGAACAACACATGCACAGAAAAATTATTTTAAAGTAACATTTTGAAAATATATTACACAAAATTTACAACCAAGTTCAGAAATATTTCAGTTTGAATCTTTTTGCTTGTGACTGACCTTTTAATAACATTATCGTGAAGGGAGATTCGAGAATCTTCTAAACAGAGAGAGTTTGGTATGTCATAACCAGTACAGTACTTGTATTGTCCAGATGTTCCATGGTTTGGAATGTCCTGTCTATCTTGGAGTCTCAGAGAACTTGATTCCTGTATACAACCATTGAACTGCACATAGAATTACCCAGAACAGTGTCTATACATCACCAGAATAATGTTGTTTTCTATTGAACACTCTGCTTTTCCAGACTAGGGACAGTTTCGAGAGTACAAGGGAAAAAGCTGAACAGCTGATGATAAAAATGCTGGAGGTTCGTGGAACGGTAAATACGCTTTTTCTTTCCATGAATTTTCACTACAACAGGGCTGTGGTCCTTTCGTGACATGGCAAGATGTCCCTTTCAAATTTATAATTTCTTTTCACAGAGACCAGAATATTTGTCTGTTTCTAAATATTGTCGACCATAAATTAGTTTATTGATGCTTGATTGAGTTTATTTTTGAACACTCAGTTGTTGTAACTGAGTTTATCTATTTAATTTTTCTATTTAGTTTACTGAAACTGAAAGTGACTGAACAGGTAACACACAGAAACATAAATTTTGATTCTCTTCATAATTGGGGTAATTTGTCCAAAACTGAATATTAACTAGCTTTCTGTTGTCAAAATGCTTTACTCTTCTTTAATTACAATTATAAAAAGCTGAAAACTGGACACAGAATTTGATACCATATATACAAATGAAAACTGAGACAGTTGATCTGATGTTAAATTGTTAATGAACTACCAGTAATAGTAATTGACAAAGACAAAATTTCAACATTTTTCTCTTTTAAGGTGGTTCCTGCCTCAAACAATGTTCGCTACATCATTACACATGACTTATTTCCCTTGAAATGACTCCCCCAATATTTTGTCTTTGCTGATTAGAGGTGTTATCAGGGAAAGTAATGATGTCACAAAGCCTAGAAAACCATGGGGATATGGATACTTAAAGAATTTTATATGAAAAAAAGCAGATCGAAGGCTTCGACTTTATTTGATTAATAAAAAGATCACACAGTGTTTAAAATATCAGCATAGGTCACTGGATGATTTTTTGATTTTGTAAATAATTTCAAAGTCTGAAATTGCAATTTCTAACATCATACAGTTCGATGAAATGTAGAATTCATATGAAAATTATGTATTTGTATTGAACTTTCTGGAGTTTCTAAGATCCGATAAATTTTCTGTACATAAACAAAATATTACCTGTGGACATGTATCGGAATGCTCTGACTTCAGAGCTTTGTTGTGCAGGAAATAGATTTTTTATGACATGGGCAAAAGATGGCTGACCTGGTGATATTCGCAGCTGTGTACAGAACTATCCAAATCCAAAACAAATGCATTTTTTGTTTCTTTTGTCTACTGATCAACCCCACAACAGAAAGTTTAGAGTTGTTCATCAAAGTTTTGAGAGGGGAACCATCTTAATTCAGTCACTTTGAGTTTAAATTATGCATGTCTGCATGATTTTCTTTCAGTTTAATCTGTATGTTAACTTTCTTATTATGTAACTTCTGATTATTCTTCAACATTTAATTATTTGTAAAAAGTAACACTGCATCAAAACATAAACCATTGGAGATACAAATTACAGAATTACAGAAGCATGGAATGAAGTTTTGAAATGAGTTTTCTGAGAACGAGTTAATTTTGACTTTTGACCCCTTGAGCCCTGTCACAGTGAAATGCATGGAATGATGGGATTGCGGTAAATTTGGGATTTTGTTTCCACTAACAGTGTTACATGTATTAACTATCTGTAGAGGTGTGGTGTGTGTGTTTTTTCATGAACCTCTGAGCTTGGTTGTAGTTTTTGCTTACTTGGAATGTTTTGGATGTGTTATCAAAACTTTAACGCTTGTGTGTGGTTTTAGCGACTGGCTACACTTTGACACCTTGGTTAAAAGATATGATGATGAACATGGAATGAACTAGCTGTTAGTTAAAGTATCATACATTTCTCTGGGATGAATGGCATATATGTCAGATTGTTTCTTTGGAAGGTTGGTGTTCAGGGTACATTCAACCAGACTATCTGGTCACATCACGTTGTTGTTGATGTTTCGTGTCCTGCCTTACCTAGTTATGTTGTTCAACTGACATGGGCACTGTTTAACAGTGGGGAAAAAGTAATTTTGTGTATGAAAGTTCACACTGTTCTATGTCACTAAAAGGATTAGAACATCTCCAATTGGTCATGGATGCATTCACTCTCACTCTTAAAATAATACGTAGAATTTATACTTAGGAAGTGTTATGGATATGAACATCTAGCATTGTTGTAAGCAATGTATCAATACATCTAGCATTGTTGTAAGCAATGTATCAATACATCTAGCATTGTTGTAAGCAATGTATCAATACATCTAGCATTGTTGTAAGCAATGTATCAATACATCTAGCATTGTTGTAAGCAATGTATCAATACATCTAGCATTGTTGTAAACAATGTATCAATACATCTAGCATTGTTGTAAGCAATGTATCAATACATCTAGCATTGTTGTAAGCAATGTATCAATACATCTAGCATTGTTGTAAGCAATGTATCAATACATCTAGCATTGTTGTAAGCAATGTATCAATACATCTAGCATTGTTGTAAGCAATGTATCAATACATCTAGCATTGTTGTAAGCAATGTATCAATACATCTAGCATTCTTGTAAGCAATGTATCAATACATCTAGCATTGTTGTAAGCAATGTATCAATACATCTAGCATTCTTGTAAGCAATGTATCAATACATCTAGCATTGTTGTCAAGCAGAAGTCCATAATAGCATAAATTGAGTATTGCTGCATGACTGCCTGCATTGTGACCCTCAAACCCATTGGAACAATTTGACAGTGATCAATCATCAATATGAACTCACTTACATGTATGACAGGTACAGTGGCTTATACAGGCTATAGCCAGGAGCATTGTGAACATCAGTCAACATCGTCTAATGGCTTATACAGGCTATAGCCAGCAACATTGTGAACATCAGTCAACATCATCTAATGGCTTATACAGGCTATAGCCAGCAACATTGTGAACATCAGTCAACATCATCTAACGGCTTATACAGGCTATAGCCAGCAACATTGTGAACATCAGTCAACATCATCTAACGGCTTATACAGGCTATAGCCAGCAACATTGTGAACATCAGTCAACATCATCTAATGGCTTATACAGGCTATAGCCAGCAACATTGTGAACATCAGTCAACATCATCTAACATCTTATACAGGCCATAGCCAGCAACATTGTGAACATCAGTCAGCATCGTCTAATGGCTTATACAGGCTATAGCCAGCAACATTGTGAACATCAGTCAACATCGTCTAACAGCTTATACAGGCTATAGCCAGCAACATTGTGAACATCAGTCCGCATCGTCTAATGGCTTATACAGGCTATAGCCAGCAACATTGTGAACATCAGTCAACATCATCTAACGACTTATACAGGCTATAGCCAGCAACATTGTGAACATCCGTCAACATCATCTAACGGCTTATACAGGCTATAGCCAGCAACATTGTGAACATCAGTCAACATCATCTAACAGCTTATACAGGCTATAGCCAGCAGCATTGTGAACATCCGTCAACATCATCTAACGGCTTATACAGGCTATAGCCAGCAACATTGTGAACATCAGTCAACACCGCCTAATGGCTTATACAGGCTATAGCCAGCAACATTGTGAACATCATCTAACGGCTTATACAGGCTATAGCCAGCAACATTGTGAACATCAGTCAACATCATCTAATGGCTTATACAGGCTATAGCCAGCAACATTGTGAACATCAGTCAACATCATCTAACAGCTTATACAGGCTATAGCCAGCAGCATTGTGAACATCCGTCAACATCATCTAACGGCTTATACAGGCTATAGCCAGCAACATTGTGAACATCAGTCAACACCGCCTAATGGCTTATACAGGCTATAGCCAGCAACATTGTGAACATCATCTAACGGCTTATACAGGCTATAGCCAGCAACATTGTGAACATCAGTCAACATCATCTAACGGCTTATACAGGCTATAGCCAGCAACATTGTGAACATCAGTCAACATCATCTAACGGCTTATACAGGCTATAGCCAGCAACATTGTGAACATCAGTCAACATCATCTAACGCCTTATACCGGCTATAGCCAGCAACATTGTGAACATCAGTCAACATCGTCTGATGGCTTATGCAGGCTATAGCCAGCAACATTGTGAACATCAGTCAACATAGTCTAACTTCATGTTCTACGTTAGCATTATACCTTCAATAACTTGAGATATGTTATAACATTCTCACTGAGGAGACCCTAAATAGCTTGGATTGGTTTTCTATCAGATTTACTTCTAGTCAACATCAAATATCTGCTAATTTATTATTACATCTAAAGGTGAATAGTTAGTTGATTGTTGATTGGACACTGTTCAATTGATCTGGTCTGAGTTTTGACTGTAGTTATGTCTTTTGATCAGTACTCATACTGACCAGTTACAGTGTTATTGATGTGCTGTTACACCCCTCTATATTTCTCTTCATCACGCATGCTAATACCCTGTAGCTGCAGACATTGACAGAAATGGTAGGTAACAAAACTTCATATAAGATGGCATGAATTAGCTCAACTGCTTCATCTAATCATTTCATCTGCGTTCAGTGGTCCAGTGTACAAGACATGTAGTCCAGGGTTCATAACTAAACTAAGAGGTTTTGGGGAACAGAGACAAAATATATCAAGTTGTAATTAATTTTTAGCATTTTTTTGTATCAGTTCTTGGATCATGTTGTCTCTGTCACACTAATCCATGGAAATCTAACTATATTGGTTATACATGTACCATACTATAAAATACCACAGTAGTGACACTTGTCATGTTTTGATCTAGACATCTCTAACGGCATTTCATTGCATCACCAGCGAACATGTCTCTCCATAAAATTTTGGAAATAGCTGCTGACATATCACAGAGTGATGTCATAACTCCATATTATGTTCTAAAAAAACCCTCAAGCCCTCTTCATCATAATCACATTTGCACTTAACACATACTGTGTGCGGAATTTTAGTTTAAAACAATCTTCTAGAATTGTTTCTGTTGGTTTTGTGTTTTGCTGGGTTATGTTCATCTACACTGTATTCATATCTTTGCTATTCACCCGGTGCATTCATCACTTCTTCTTTCTGAGGTCTTATTTATGATGCATTTCTCGTATGTTTCCAGACCATTTATCAATGTATTTCTAGTTTTGCCTTCAGGACAGTTCTTCTAAATCCTCTGGTTTTCAGTTTTATTGATCGTGGATAGTATCAAATATCAAAGCATTAAATGCTGTAGAGTGAAAAGTTTTTCCGCAAAATAATTACCTTCTTGAGTTGTAAAAGTTGTTGTAGTCCAGTCAGTGTAGTTGTGTAGTGAGTCTATCAATAAGCTTCATGTACCTCCATGTTAGAAATAACCCTCTCAGTCATGTCAGTTATCAGACTGTCTCAGGGGCCACTTTTTGAGACCACAATGCTTTAAGTCCTATCTTAGATAGCATGAGTCCAGCATTTAACATGGCCGATATAGAGTTCAGCCCCCCCCCCCCCCAACTTTCAAATGTGCTTCGCAGCTTTTGTGTCTAATAGCAAATATCTAGATTAACTGAGTTGTGGCGATCCCCATGTAGACGAGTTTTGACAAGTGGACGCGTAACCCATGAAGACGGGTTTTGATGAACTTGCTCTTATTGTTATATGGCCGGGGTTTTTTTATATGGTAGTACTATTTGTCACATTATGCTTGCCACGAGTTTCATCTCTTTTCCAACAATATTAATTAATTATTCCCAACCTGTTTTGCAGTGTAAAGATATTGGAACATACTACACTCCTGTGTATATTGACAATGTTTCAGTCAATATTCTGTTATTTTAGGCCTCTGGACATCTGTTTTTCTCCCTCGATGAAGTCAGGCTCTGAACATTTATCGGACTAGAGTAGTTTTTTTACCCATCGGCCATTTTGGCCTCAGGTATTGTTGTGGTCATGTACATCCATACATCTGTTACGACATGATTTTAGGCAAAACCGCTTGAGATGCAGTGACCAAATTTTGGAAACATATTCACCTAGTTTAGTAGTCATGATGGCTCCACTCGGCTCATATTTTACAGAGTTCTGCCCCTTTGCGTATGTATTATTTTTTACCCCTCGTCTGTCCGTCCGTCCATCTCAGCTTTCTCATTACCAAGAAATCTTTAGAACGACTTGCCCCATCCATATCCTTCTGTCGCAGAGGCCTATTAAAATTGAGTCGTCTCGGTCTACATTTTCCAGAGTTATGGTTATATGCCCTTTTGTTATGTTCACCATATGTTACAGCATGTATATGTTAAATCGTTACCGAGATATCTAGAGAACAACTTACCCCAGGAACATAAAATGTGGACATATATGATTGCTATGCTAACATAATAATTTTGTAATGATCAAATTTTATTTTTATTGTATTTTCTATTTTGTTTTTTTTTCGTCCATCAGTCAGGAGTTACTTACCTAGTCTAGAGCCAGAAGCCTATCGAAAATGAACTCATTCGGAAATTTATATGGTTGCTATTGCAACAAAATCTTTTTTTAATGATCAATTTTTTTACCCCTCGGCCATTTTGGCCTCGGGGGTATTGTCGTCGCCATGTACGTCCGTCCGTTACCGCATTTTAGGCAAAACTGCTTGAGACACAGCCACCAAATTTTCATCACTTATTTATATAGTGCTAAGTCAGACGCCTATCGAAAATGGCTTCCCTCGGCCCATATTTTACAGAGTTCTGCCCCTTTACAGATTTTTTAATTTCTATTTCTGTCCTATATGCCTGAATGTAACCAACTATATCTGCAGAACTATGTTCAGTATAGCTACTATATTTTGGAAACTTGTTCATATTGTTGTATTCTACAAGCCAACAAAGGATTACTCGCCTCGGCTTATGGAGTTATGCCCCTTTCGGATGTAATAATCTTCGATTTTGTTAGTTGTAGCTGAATGTACAAGTTATATCTGCAGATCCGTGTTCGGTACAGCTTATTCGTCTTGGTTCTTATTTCACAGAGTGCAAAGTCAGACGCCAATCGAAAGTGGCGCCCCTCGGCCCATACTTTACAGAGTTATGCCCCTTTACAGATATATTAATTTCTATTTCTGTCCTATATCCTTGAATGTAACCAACTATATCTGCAGAACTGTGTTTGGTATAGCTACTATATTTTGGAAACTTATTGTTGTATTCTACTAGCCAACAAAGGATTACTCGCCTTTGCGTATGGAGTTATGCCCCTTTCGGATGTAATAATCTCCGATTTTGTTATCTGTAGCTGAATGTACAAGTTATATCTGCAGATCCGTGTTCGGTACAGCTTATTTGTCCTGATTCTTATTTTACAGAGTGCTAAAATCTGTAGCACTGTAGCAATTACATATTGCTAAGTCAGACGCCTGTCGAAAGTGGCACACCTCGACCCATATTTTACAAAGTTATGCCCCTTTACAGATATATAATTTTTCTATTTCTGTCCTATATGCCTGAATGTAACCAACTACCGGTATATCTTAATCATCCGACATAGAACTATCTCTTCCCCAATTCACACTACACATGGGTCTCAATCACTTGGGGAAAGTCGAGGGGTTTTGATTAGATCAATCTCATGTTTTAATTCAGTCTATCAGTCAAGAGCCAGTCTCTGGAATGTCATACATATACATTTGATTGTAATGAAATATACTATAGAAGTATTTGCAGAAAAAAAGTTAATTGTACTTAATTTGTGGCAACTGTGATACATGTACAAGTATTTCATATATGACCCACACTTTTTAACATATTGCAAGATTTCTGAATTTTATGAAGGGCCCTGCTTCCCATTTCAAGACTACATGTATGTAGCACCAAACATGATTAGTTGGAGATGATTGTTGTAAGCTAGTCAAACCTTAAAACAGTTGCCCCAGAGCCGAGGGGTTTTCAGATGCACAGCTTCGTATTTATTTTGTGATATATGCTTGAAGTTAACTACTGTTTCAGCAGAACTCTGTTTGATACATTTTTATCTCGCCTTACGAAGTAAAGGGGAGATATTGGGAGAGGGGGAGAGAGGATGTCGTCGTCGGTGTCGGTGTCCCCTGCCTGGAAATGAATGGGTTTTTGGTTTAGCAAGTTAAAAAAAAATCTAGAAAAATTAGAAAAAATATAGAAAAAATAAAAAAAATATGGGGGGTGGGTATGCCACCTGGGGGTACTACCCCTGGGGTGCTCTAATGTTAAAATCCCTATGAATGAGTTTTGCGTTTAGCTGAAATGCACATGTACATCTGTACTTGGAAAGTTTCTTGCAGTTGTCAGCTTTCATTGGATGATTATGAAACTTGGTACACATGTTTCTTATGATCAGAGGATGTACCTGTGCTATTTTTGAGAAGAAATATTAATTTTTCTCCAAATTATGACAAATGAATGAGTTTTCTGTTTAGGTCAATTGTACATGTAGAGGCACATATACATGTACATGGTAAGTTTGCTCCAGTTGTCAGCTGTCATTGGATGATTATGAAACTTGGTACACATGTTTCTTATAATAAGAGGATGTACCTGTGCTATTTTTGAGAAGAAATATTATTTTTTCTCAAAATTATGGCAAATGAATGAGTTTTCTGTTTAGGTAAATTGTACATGTAGGCCTCTATATGTATACATATACATGTACATGGTAAGTTTGCTCCAGTTGTCAGCTGTCATTGGATGATTATGAAACTTGGTACACATGTTTCTTATGATAAGAGGATGTACCTGTGCTATTTTTGAGAAGAAATATTAATTTTTCTCAAAATTATGGCAAATGAATGAGTTTTCTGTTTAGGTAAATTGTACATGTAGGCTTCTACATGATAAGTTTGCTGCAGTTGTCAGCTCTCATTGGATGATTACCAAACTTCATACACATGTTTCTTATGATTGGAGTATGTACTTGTGCTATTTTTGAGATGAAATATTAATTTTTCTCCAAATTATGGGAAATGATTGAGTTTTGCATTTAGCTGAAGTGCACATGACTACCATCACTACCACCACTAACTTCACTACCATCCATATCACTACTACCATCCCTAACATCCTACCATCACTACCATTCCATATGGGCCCTCAGTGGCTGAGTGGTCTAAGGTGCTTCGCTGGTGACCGCTAGCCTCACACTGATGCACCGGCATGGGTTCGAACTCAGCCTGTCCATGTGTGGAAGATTGTCAGTTACTTGCCAACGGGCGGTGGTTCTCTCCGGGCACTCCGGCTTCCTCCACCAACCAAACTGACTGTCACCATATGAGTGAAACAACCTTGAGCGTGACATTAAACCAAATCCCCCTCCCCTACCATCCATACCATCACTACCATACTGATCATCACTACCATCCCTACTATCATTACCATCCATATCATCCCTGCCATCACTACCATTCCAACCATCACTGCCATCCCAACCATCACTACCAGTCATACCCTTCCAACCATCATTGCCATCCCAACTATCACTACCATCGGATCCCTACTATCGCTATCCTCCATACTATCACTACCATCCCTACTATCACTTACATCCTACCATCCATGTCATCCCTGCCATCACTACAATCCCAACCATCACTACCATCGGATCCCTACTATCATTACCATCCATACCATCCTACCATGACTGCTATCACTTACATCCTACCATCCATGTCATCCCTGCCATCACTACAATCCCATCACTACCATCCTACCATCACTACCATCCATACCATCACTACCATCCATACCATCACTACCATCCATACCATAACTACCATTCCTACCATCACTACCATCCATACCATCACTACCATCCATACCATCACTACCATCCATACCATCACATCCATACCATCACTCCCATCCATACCATCACTACCATTCCTACCATCACTACCATTCCTACCATCACTACCATCCATACCATTCCTACCATCACTACCATCCATACCATCACTACCATCCATACCATCGCTACCATTCCTACCATCCATACCATCACTACCATCCATACCATCACTACCATCCATGCCATCCTACCATCCATACCATCCATACCATCACTACCATCCATACCATCACTACCATCCATACCATAACTACCATTCCTACCATCACTACCATCCATACCATCACTACCATCCATACCATCACTACCATCCATACCATCACTACCATCCATACCATCAATACCATCCATACCATCACTACCATCCATACCATCACTACCATCCATACCATTCCTCCATACCATCACTACCATCCATACCATCACTACATCCTACCATCCATACCATCACTACCATCATACCATACCATCCATACCATCCATACCATTCCTACCATCACTACCACCCATACCATCACTACCATCACTACCATCCATACCATCACTACCATCCATACCATTCCTACCATCACTACCATCCATACCATCACTACCATCCATACCATCACTACCATCATACCATCACTACCATACCATCACTACCATCATCACTACCATCCATACCATCACTACCATCCATACCATCACTACCATCCATACCATGATGGTGATGGTAGTAATCCCACTTGGGACTGGACTATCCAGCAGTAATCCCACAGAGGACTATCCATCAGTAATAACATGGGACTGGTCCACCCAGCAGTAATCTCACACTGGAATGCCCTATGTACCAGTAATCCGACCGCACTGACCTATCCATCCTACATGGGATTAACTTTTGCCAGTAATCCCACATGGGACTGATGTTATTGTCTGTACCAGATAATCTATTCCAGACATTATTGTCTGTACCACATTACTTATTCCAGACCTTATTGTTTGCTCTACATGTATGCTTTCAATACTGCTGCACCTTTGGCGGATGACCCCGCAAGGCGAGATGTTGGGGTTCTCAGAACGCTTGTTTAACCTACTTATATTCTAGAAGCCAACAGTTGGCAGCCCTTATTTTATGGAGTTATGCCCCTTTTCAGATGCAATAATCTCTTATTTTGTGATATATGCTTGAATGTAACCAGTTATGTCTAATTAACTGTGTTTGATACAGCTACCAAATTATGAGGAAACTTTATATCTAGTTATATTCTAGATGCCTACAAAGAAATTAGTCTTCTTGGCCCATATTTTATGGCGTTACGCCTTTTTCAGATGTAATAATCTTTGATTTTGTGATATATATTGGAATGTACAAGTTACATTTGCAGATCGTTTTTCGGTACAGCTAATCAATTTTGGAAACTTATTTATCTAGTTGTACTCTAGAAGTGTACACAAAATTCATTGTCTCTGCCCTTATTTTATGGAGTTATGCCCCTGTTTGGATGTAATAATCTATGCTGTAGCTGGTATATCTGCAGAATTAATGATATGCTCTAAAAAGGACAATTCTGGATGATTAGTAAATAGAGCCATAATATGTTGCATATTCTCAGCATATTTCTCAATTGTGAGTCTCACCCTCATGTTATTACATTTTTTTCTGAGATGTGCTTTGATCTAGAATAAGTCTCCCAAACCATGCCAACGTGCCTCAATAAATACCACATATGACAGATATGATATTGTGTGAAGCTTGTTAATAAATGTAGATATGTAAATATATAACATGTTAATAAGAGAGGCTGCTTGAGCATGTATGCTATATTAATAATTTCTCTTTCATTGTTGTGAAATCTATATTGTTAATTTGGGAAGATTCTTTTCTGTTTGGTGTCTCTTCACTGTTGGCTGTTTTGTCTTTTCTCTGTAGATAATAACGCTTAATTGTGAAATGGAACATGGCATGTCTATAACTGTGCTCTATTTCCTTTTTGTCTTTTAGTAGTTTCGTTGGCTTATTAAACAACACTGCATTACATGTTTGAAATTTCATAGAGATGTTTGTGTAAAAGATGCCTAATGCCATGAACACAGTAATTTGACTAACAGGCAAATCTTGCCCAAGTTTTGCATATTGAATTATTGGAGATGAGTAAAGATCTCTGTAATCCATTCACATCAGGATGAACATCCTCTCCATGATCACACAGATCACATGTTCACTATTGTGATCATAACAAGGATGGTTTTCCCTTGTGAGAATCTTTGAAATTCATATGCACATCTGTTAACATCTCACAAGGTTTTGGTAAAGTTTTGTGTATATCTTCATAATTGCTAAACTGTTATTAACTCATATCCTCAGAAAATGAAGTCAGAAGGCTACATATACGATCTTTTGTTTGAAAATAGTCTCTGTGTACATTAAAAAGTAAATATATTCTATGATGTTGACAATATTTGTATTCTTTGTGACATGACCTTATTGAAGATAAAGAACAGAACAGATTTTATTTCTATTACTTTAATGTATATTATATTATTAAATAATGGTATTATAAATTAATAATGTATATCCTTTATTGCAATAAGCCAGCTGGCCCATGAGCATAACTATTACATAATTATTTGATTTGCTTGATGGCGGAGAGGTATACAAATAATTGAAATTAAAATCGGTGCCGTTTTCAAAAAACGATGTCATTAATTTGCCGATACCGGACAACAGATATATTCAACCACTCGGTGGAATTTTGCCACATATAAAACCTTAATATAAAATTGCTGAAGCTAATATGATATCAAGGGAGAAAGTGGTAACTAATACATTACTTTACCATAACATAACTCATTTCTTAGCTTAAAGGACTTCGATACGAACAATGCCAACTGTTTAATAATAGTACGACAGTCTGACAAAATTAAGCTTGCTAGTTTGAATGTACTAGGATGTTTCCAATAGTATTCAGGAATATAACGCTTACGGCAATTGTCATACAACGGACATATTAAAATGAAATGATACTCATCTTCTAAAATACCGCAAACTTATAGAACTACATATGTAGAGTAATAATTGTAATAGTAAAAAAATGGTATCAAAACAATAATATTTCTTCACAGCTTTCTGTTTACAGTGACCATTCTGCTTTATTGCCATTGTAGAAGCCAGTGGATCAAACTGGAACAATAAAAGGCTTTACTCGACAAGGCTACCTTTACTTGATGGAGAAAAGTAAGTGTTGTCACACTTTTCTAGACAAGATTACGATATACTGACTTGAAATATTTCAACTATGATCATATATTGATTTGTGTTCCCTTTTGGGGAATAACTGGTGTCATTTGTTCTCGGTATATACTCTGAAAATTGATCACATATTTGGGACTAGGATATTGTGTCTATAAAAAAATACTGGTTTATGGAGGTTTGAAACAAGTTGGAAAATGTAACATGGTTACCGTGACATACGTCGGAATTAAAAGTTTTATGTGGGTTTTCTGTTGGGCATGTTGGTCTCCATACCCCTTAGAATTTGCATCATCATCATCATGTTAACACCATATGTCAGGAATGACTAGACATTTTAAATCATATCACACATGCATATGGCCACATAGCATAAACCTACCAAAAATATAGAAAGTGAGAAGGGCTTTAAATTACATGCTGAGATGAGCCAAAAATATTTTTTTTTATTTGTTTCATTATTATTCATGGACCTCACTGTTGGCTTACCAAACTCACACCATACATACTGGATGGACTTAAGTGTATTCTCCACAATCGACCTGGGTCAATATAACCATGGGTTAAACCATAGACCTCAAGTTGTATCTTTGTATAGACATCACTGGTGGCTTATCGATTCACACCAGACACCCTCTGCATTGGCTTCAAGAGTTCTCCACAATCACCTGGGTCAATGTACGCATGGGACAAACTATGGACCTCACTGTATCTCTCTATGAACCTCAATGTTTGCTTACCAAAGTCACACCATACATTCACTTGGTCATTGACCATTTGACACCATCTTAAAAAGCTTTACTATATTAATTTGAAGTCTTGTCCCTCTGAATATTGCTGAAAATGAGAGCAAAAATAGATTGTATTGTGGGCACATCATGATATAGCTGATCATTTGTTAGTTGAAAAGTAAAACACTTCAACCATTCACCTATAGTGCAAGGAATCAAGATTTCGGACCCATCCCACATTGTAACGGCCATAACACCTACATGCCCCCATTCCAGACAGATTGCGGTGAATATCAGTTTATTCTGTTCTTATATTAAATACAATTTGCAATCTCTTATGAACGTATTAGGATATTCTGCAGTTAAATTGTGAAAACTGTTTTATCTTTACAGAGGCACTGGGAACAACGTGGACAAAACAATACTGTCAGTACAAGAAGGAAACCAAAGAGTTCGTAATAATTCCATACAATCAGCTGGCTGGTAAAAGTGTAAGTGTGCAACTGATATGTAGATATACATACCAAAATGCTGTATGCCCCTCTACCCATCTTTCATGTCGCTTGTAAACTATTGTTCCACCTCTAGACACATTTTAAGGTGGATTTCACATTTGACCAGCTGTGTTTTCAAAACTTTTGTACCGAACTGAACAGTGAATATAGAATAGTTTTGTGACATAATCAAATGTTAATTAATTGCAATAATATTTAAGAGTTTGTAGGGGATTGACAAAGCAGTCGTTACTTGATGCACCTTTTTTTTCTGATCACTCTGCATAGTGAGGTGGACCAGGTGGACATATTGATCATTCGTTATTCTTTTTAACAGAATGAATGTTACATAAGCTGCATTCCAAGATAGTCAGGACTGTTCATCTTACTGTTATCTCAGTTATGTTCTTGATTTCATTGTACAGTCACCTGCTGACAAGCTAATTCTGACGAAATGTGTTAGGTAAGTGTAAACCTTTATGAGAACTAAAAAATCACCCAGCAGATTTGTCAGTTCCAATTAGCATTGACATGTAGGTTTTGATCAGTGTTAATATCTTCGACTTGCACACCACTAACAAGCTAGCTGAGATTGTGTATATGTTGCAGACTTCCAGTGTATTCTCAAAAGCCTACCTTATTCAGTGAAGTTAGTGAAACTACCAAGTATGAATTAAAACTCTTAAACTGCTAAAACTAAAATTCTTTGTATTGTAACTGATTTGTATGTAATTTTCAGAAGGGCATCAGATTCCATAGAGAAGAGGTTTTGTTTCGATATTACTGTAGCAGAAAGGTAAGACCTAAAGGTAGAACATGGTGTTCAATATTTCTGTGAAAGTATGGTCTTACTACATAATGTTAATACTTTTTCCTAAGAAATGTATGTGCAAAATTTGGATAGAAGCATATCACCCTACTGTAACTTATCTTGCACAGCCCGATGTATTAACATTTTGATCCCTTCCATTTATGTACAGATTCAGTGACTCTGCAAACATAGCCAAGTTATTTCTATAGCCTAGTTTCATACATATAGTTTTTTCTGCATTTATTGCCATATTATTTTCCTGACACCATTGTTCAATCCTGAAGCTTTCATCATCTGATATTCCTTCAACTTCATGCATGTCCTTAGATGATGCTGATTGTGTCATAAAGAAACAAATCCGTAATGCAGTGTCTCACTTGTAGGGGTAGATCATAAAGATTAGAAACGACAGTGGACAAAGGATTGACACTGGAGAGACGCCAAATTTAACATCGCTGAATTTCGATTGACATTACCCAGACATACATTTACATATTTGTTGTCTGGAAGACAGATAGCTTTTAAACCATGATAAAAATTTGTCACTCAGATTGTAACAAGCAAGTTTCTGTACTGTTAAATCCTATTCACTCACTCAGTGAACAATACACCAGTTATTTGTCCTTTGTCTATCTTGTTGAGACATTCATCAATATTTTTTGTCAGGGCTGTTTAGGGGTCACGTCCAATTAATCGAGGTACTTTCTCGATGCCTTCGAGATGGATCGAGAAATTTCTCGGCTGAAACCGGGAGGGCAGAACCGGGACCCCTGACGACGTCTCCCGGTTTGCTCCCGGTTCTATCTCGATTGAAACGTCCCGGTTTTCGAGATGGTTACGAAATTGATCGGTAATCTCGAAGGGGGTCCCGGTTTCAATATGTCCGTGTTTTGTTGCCTATAATTAACTTCTCATGCGATTAGATTGCTGCGCTAGTACCATATTTTTGGGGGGCTCGTCGCCTACGTATATCGTGGCCAAAATATAATCCAGAAAACAGATTTAAAAAAAATGTTTCCAATGTTATTCTTCGTTTAATCGATATATCGTATGTCCTGATGTTTCGTGAATCCAATTGAACGAAAACTTTCAGTTTTTCTATATATAAATTATGAATATATAATTTGGTGAACTTCTCTCACATCGATAATTGATGGTTTATCTGACTGGCAATCGGAACTAGAGGTGTTGATAAGTCACGCCACAGTCGGTCTGTGAAAACCCGTCGGCTTGAAACAACAGCAAAAAGAAAAAAACAAAACAAACGAAACAGCACTGTGGGCGGGGGCTTGATAATGTACTCACGTTCTATTATTTATTGCTGATTTAATGTGTCTGGGAAATTAACCAAATAATGAAGTAATTACCGCCTAATTCAGCTGACAATCACGATTTATACCAACGGTTACATATATTTTACTATGAACGATACCGCGTTTTGTTTGTTTGAAAACTTCGATCGAGCGTTTATGTTCTCCGATTTTCAGTGAATTGTCAGACGCTCCAGTGGTCTTGATAGCCTCTTTAGTTTTGAATGCGGGAAATCTCTGACGATCAAGATATCCAAGGAATATATGTAATTTTATTCTAGACTTGCATAATTTATTTCAATTCGCAGTTCATTGACGCATCTTATAAAGTGATTCAAATTCTAAAAAACAGGTTCAAAATAACTGAATAATAATGAGCCAGGTTATGCGACTACAGATCTCTAGATGGAATAATATGATAGTATTAAATGATTCATGTTCAGTCTAATTCATTTCAATGCATATGTATTCGCCGATATTAATCTCGCTGCCACGGAGTATATATATACCGAGCATACGACTTGAACAGGCGCCACATGAACAGGTACAATCAAAGCGTACCTGAGATACAACACATATCACGCATCGTTAGATTCTTGGTATGTGCTTTAGAATAGGTTAACCGGAAGACTATACTGTGAAGTCATGTGGCTCTGCCAGTATGTCGGCACTTCTTCCCACTTTCCCTTATATGTGTTGTAATTCCTAATGGTTCAAACTTTCATTTGATGGCATCTCAAATCCATTCTCGAAGCATGTCCAGTTACTTCGAGGAGGATCGAGATGGTCTTGCGCTTCGAGAGAAAACCGGGAGCAAACCGGGACAACAATCGATAGAGATAAACCGGGACCGTTCGAGACAAGATATTTATCGGTTTTACTCGTTTATCGAGAAACCGTCTCGATCGATTGGACGTGACCCCTTAGTCTTCCCATGAGTGGCTGGTGTTAAAGCTGGATAGAGAATGCTCTTTCTCTCTCTCTTTCTCTCTTTCTCTCTCTCTCTCTCCTAGAAGGAATAACCGACAGTATAACCTTGAGCTTTGCATTTGATGAATGATTTAGCAAAGCCATTACATCAAATCCTGGCCTTCTCCACTTACAAATGTTCACCTGATCCAGCAAAGTTGAACTGTGTTCTTCTTTATCGCCAGTCAGATGTTCTATGGTTGACTGTCTGTTCCAGATGGAGAATTTCATAAATACATGTATTATCTGTTATCTTCCAATTATTGTCATTGCTGAGTTGTGTAGAAAATTCATGAACGTGTTGTTCATCACCAATTCTAGGCCCATACCTCTCACCTTCCAAGCATTATCAGAAGAAGATCGCAGATCATGGCTCGATGCAATGGACGGGAAAGAACCGGTACGTGAAATTGTTATTTGACTGAACTAAAGAAAGACCAAAAGAAAATAAGTAGTAGGGAAACATACTTTCTCTATTTGACCATTGTGGAAAAAAGAAATTCCAAAATTGATCTGTTTTAGTAGTAGCTACTTGAACAGTCCTTGCAGTATGAAGTTATATGGCAAAATGTTAAATCATGGCACAGGTGTTCATTTTCATATATTGATTTTTGTATGGTTTATTCTTCAGGTATACAGAGAAACTGCAGCAACATCTGATGACAGTGAGTTCACCTTACAATTGTATTATTCAGTGAAACCTGTGAATACCAACACCTGGGTAAACCAACCAACCTCTGAATACCAACACTATCCATGGTCCCAATACTTACATGAAAAGTATTTTGGACCTGGATAAAACGGAACCCTGTCATAACCGACACTATAATTTGGTCCCAAGCATGATCGGTATACAATGCTTTCATTGTATAGATGTATGATCATATTTTAGAAATCCTCTGCGAGAGCAAGAGAACGTTGTACCTCTCCAACTAAACTGAATTTATTGGCACATGAGCTTTCAGTGATATTGAGCAAAAAAAGCTTGTCAATAAATTTGATTTACTCGGTAGAAGGTCAGTGCCACCTTCTAGAGCAATGAATGATTTGATAAATGATGTAATAAATTATGGCCAAGAAATGATTTTTCTACTCATTATAGGTTCCTAAATTATAGACTTGTTCATTTAGTCAAATAATTTATCAGGAAACGTGTGTATCTCTTATTGTGTGTTTTAAGTCCATAAAGCGTTCAGGAACCTTTATCGACAATGTGTGGCATTTGAATATGTGATTCTTGGTTCCAATTAGCAGGTTCTGATGGGTACCCAAATTAATAAACTTTATTTCTCCATACGATATGATTAACATTTTTCAACCAGACAATTATGAATTACTTTGATTCATTTATCTAGGTTTACTTGATGACATTGGCTTTAATTTCATAAAAAAATGTGTCCATGCTGTAGAAACAAGAGGTAAGTTATATAAAATTTACTTTAAGAGGTATGTAGACCAGCTCTTCATGGTGCGTTTTTACCCCTCGGCCACAATTTGGCCGAAGGGTATTGTCGTCGTCATGTACGTCCGTCCGTCCGTCTGTCCGTCATACCTTACGCGTTACCAAGATATCTTTAGAACGACTTACCCTAGGCACACCAAACTTGCAGTGCACATCCATATGCTCGTGACCCAGAATCCTATTCCCGATTGGGTGGAAACTTTGGCGGCCATCTTTAATTTATGCAAAACCATTACAGGGTTCTTACGGTCATGGAAAATCCTGGAAAAGTCATAGAATTGACAAATGTTTTCCAGGCCTTGAAAAGTCATGGAATTTCGTATTAAGTCATTGAATTTTGTTAGAGGTCATGGAAAAATAAAATGAAACTTGAAAATATCCGCTGAAAAGTCATGGAATTTCGTATTAAGTCATTGAATTTTGTTAGAGGTCATGGAAAAATAAAATGAAACTTGAAAATATCCGCCAGGTCAATACTTCTCTGTATTTTTTTTGACCGAAAACGTGATTTTCTCGGACCCGCGAACTTCATTTCATCGAATGTCGCGTGTTGTCTGTGAAATTGCCAGAATCTTTCATCAGGGGAGATAACTGGTCTTAGAATTCCCCTAAACTCCCAGGATGCATTTGTGAGGAAATGGCGCACAGATCCTGAAGCGGGAAGGACGGAAAACGCGACCATGTGAAACAATGCCAGGAAAGTGCTCCTTTCGACCATCATGGCTGTGTAACGAGAATTATTGGTAGTGACATCGTTTAGTCAAGTCCTTGCTCTGACACAGGTGTCTTCGATTTTCATGATGCAGCCGTTGTCCATGGAGAATTTATGATCTAATATGTCAGGTAAAAGGTCATGGAAAAGTCATGGAATTTGTCCAAAAAAGTCATGGAAAGTCATGGAATTTCATAACTGTGAAAGAGTAAGAACCCTGCATTAATCTTGCGTATCTCCGGTACCATTTTGCTGTTCAGTGTGAAACTTTGTACAGATCATCGATGCATCAAGAAACTTTAAAGGAATGACCAAACCAGTTTCCCTGAATTGGTGGAAACCTTGGTGGCCATCTTTAATTTATGCAAAATCTTTAATAATGTATATCTCTGATACCATTTCAGTGTTGTATACGAAACTTAGTATACAGCATCGATGTATCAAGAGACTTGCAATGAATAACCACATCAGTTCATCTGAGTGGCGGGAAGGATGGGCAGCCATCTTTAATTTATGCAAAATCATTAATGATCTCTATCTCTGATACTGTTCAAGTGCTCGATGTAAAATTTGGTATACATCATTGATGCATCAAGAGACTTACGATGAATGACAGATTTGGTTTCTCTGATTGGGCGGAAATCTTGGCGGCCATCTTTCATTTATGCAAAATCTTTAATTATGATGTAAATCTCTGCTACCGTTTAAGTGTTCTAAACGAAACTTGGTATACAGGATCGATATATCAAGGGACTTGCATGAATGAATAACCACATCAGTTCCTGTGGGTGGCGGGAAGGATGGGCGCCATCTTCAATTTATGCAAAATCACTAATGATCTCTGTCTCTGATACTGTTCAAATGCTCGATGTAAAATTTGGTATACATCATCCATGTATCAAGGGGCTTATGTAATGAACACTGGTTTCTCTGATTGCACGGAAACCTTAGGGGCCGTTTCTAATTGCAAAATTTTTGATAATCTGAATATTTGTCACTTGACTGCTTGGTGTTCCTGACATCTTGGTTCAAATTGAATACATTATGACTGGCTGGAGCCCAGAGCTGAGGGGTTTTCAGATGCGCAGCTTCGTATTTATACTACACGGGTTACATTCAGAAAATTGCATCTATCACATGAATAATTGTGTGAATAATCATTCTCAGCATGCTCAGAGGACATGCACATGTGTTACTGTAATTCAATAAAGTGGGAATGGTCATGATAGTAGGAGAAACTGACTGGTATCTAAACACTTCTAGATGGACAGAAGATTGATCTAGTACATGAAGACAACTCTGTTCTGATTGTCTACACAATTGGATCAATTTGTATTTATAATTATCATATTTTGTTATCACAAAATCTTACAAAGTGATACACTTGCAGTTTTCTCATTGGTGACTGTTGTACCAAGTCTGTACAGTAGAAATATTAGGAAGTTTTCACCACTTTTAACAAACCGATATCACTACACAACGACATATTCACAATTAATAATGCCTTTATTCTTAACCAATGTGAGCAGTAGAAGTCGGCATAGTAATAACTCAATGAACTGTAATACCATGAACAGTTTAATAACTCCAATTGCATGCATTAATTAGGTAATAATTATATTGCTGCTCGGGCAAGAACGAGGCTCCAGCGATAGGTATGCCACCTATCGCTGATAACCATATGTCGTGTGTAATTTACGCTAAAGACAAAGTAATGAGATGATCTAGCTGATTGATTCAATGTTCTTTCCTGTTTTTTTTTTCAGGGCTGGAGGAGCAGGGTCTATATAGAGTAGTAGGAGTCAACTCTAAAGTTAATAAACTTATCACTATGGGACTAGGCAAGTATATGGTGAAAATGTCTGTCTTATATCTTTACAAGGTGATGATTTACAATATGTGCTTGATACAGTTTATCACAAAGTCTCCTTTTCAATTGTGTATGCTCTTCACTGTTTGGACATGTAATAGTCTCCCCATAATGACAGACGAGTGGTTCACCAGTTCAGAAGAAGCTTCTATCCACTAATGGAGATATAGTGTTCTGTCATACCATATTATGGGGAACCTGTCCTTCTTTGTGAAGAAATCAGCAGAAATTTTGTGTGTTTAGGGCAGATTTAATGATGTCTGGTAACGTGCCATCCAGCAAGGATTTAGACCATCTTCCATTGCTACCCAGAAAAGTCTCATTGTTGTTGCTGTTATTTGTACCAGATAAGAGGAAAGCTGACAAAGTCGTGCTAGAAGACTCCGCTGAATGGGAAACGAAAACCATCACTAGTGCAATCAAAAGCTATCTCAGGTAAACAAAGACTATCACTAGTGCTATCAAAGCTGCCATTTAAACAAAGATTATCACTAGTGCAATGAAAAGCAATCTTGTGTAGATGAAGACTCGGTAGTGCCTTCATAAATCATGCCTGTTACATTCACATATTTCCGTACTTCATTTTTACCCCTCGGGCAAATTTTGCCGTCGTCAGCGTCGTCTGTCTGTCCATCTGTCTGTCCGTCCGTCTGTCCATCTGTCTGTCTGTCTGTCTGTCTATCGGTCTGTGGACACAATATCCCCAGAAAGATTATAGCTAGGCATTGTAAATTCATACGACATATGCATCTGGTAAAGGGTCAGAAGCCTATTGGAAATGACCGACCTTGACCTATTTTATCAAGGTCAAATTGGATTAAAGCTAGGGTCACCAGATTTATATTACCTATGCAACTGAGGATTGATCAGAAGCCTATCCCAGTTGACTGACCTTGACCTATTTTTTCAAGGTCATATAATCTTTATTATGATATAACAAGAAGAAATATAGTTAGGCTTTCCAAAGTAATACTGTGTATACATCGGGCGATGGTCGAGAGTTGTGCCGAAGATGGCTGACCTTGACCTATTTTATCAAGGTCAAATTCTAGTATTTGCTATATTTCTTAAAGGATTAAAGCTAGGGTCCTCAAGTTCATATTACATATGCAACTGGTGATTGACTATAAGCCTATCCCAGTTGACTGACATTGACCTACTTTGTCAAGGTCATATACAGCATATTATGATATAATATAACAAAATATAGCTAGGCTTTCCAAATTAATACTGTGTATACATCTGACAATGAGCCAGAGGCGTGTCGAAGATGACTGACCTTGACCTATTTTATCCAGGTCATATTCTATTTAGTACAATATTTCATGAAGGGTTATATCTACATTGTCCAGATTTATACCACATATGCCTGGACCTGAAGTCTATTGAATATCACTGACCTTGACCTATTTTATAAAGGTCAAATTATATATGTTACATGTAAGTATAAGATCTCTGAATTCATGTTCCATATGCAATTAAGTCAGAATAGACCAGAAAATTGTTGAAAATGACCGACCTTGATCTATATTTTCAAATTCCATGATTTGATTATTAGCTATACAGAAGAGTATATCTAGAGCTGAGAATTTGGTCATGCTCTACCACAATCTCAGTGCGAATTTTCCCCCATAATTAAGAAGACTTTGGCTCAACTTCCTATGTATTTCTAAAATGAGAGAACGAAGTTCTAAAAATGCATCTTATGCAATGTATGATTGCTGAGTGTAGACAATAACTGATAGCCGAAGGGTAGTGGAGCCCATTGGGCTATTTTCTTTTTACCCACTCATGTTGCCATTCTCTGTGATATATAAATACTGCCCTCCTTGATTTGAACTGAAACTCTTCATAATCTTTGCACTTCATATTTGATGCTTCAAAATGACTGGATGTCATTCTCGGGACCCCCGTCTATCATGCCTTATAGACTCTGGGGGATTATACGGGAAGCATTTCCTTCTCTGCTAATCTGATGGCCCCCATCAGGTGGGCATGATATCACTATACATAACATTTATCGGTATTGTGTGGGAGATTGTTTATATCATGTAACCAGAAATTCAAAATACTATAGTGCCATATGAGGAATTTTAGTCACATGCCACAGGGCAAATTAATGGTCACAATGGAATATGGTAGACTTACAGGCACACATCCCATTTTATGTAATGGCTAGAATGAATATGAAAGGAAAAAGCTATTGCGCTGTGCGCTCCTGATGATGCTGGATAAAGCCAGTTGAAGTACGGTTTCATTCATTCAATGGTAATAATTTCAGTAATTAATTGTCTAGGTTTCATGAAAAGTGGGATATATATTTGATGTAGTTCATGTTCATGATTTGGAATTCATAATCTGTTTTTCTTGCAGGAATTTGCCAGAACCTCTAATGACATTCAAATTACACGACACTTTGATAGCTGCTGCCAGTAAGTCCATACAAGAGGAATACTGGCATTCATTGACTTAAGGATGTCCGCTGGTGGTTTTTGACTTTGGCAGCCATTTTGCCTGTTTTTCTATTGGGTTATCTCCCTTCCCTAGGTTAAGAGATGGGGATTTCCTTTAAAAGCCTTCTAGCCGAGAATTTTGCACACCAACATCCATCCAATTTGCTAAATTTTGATAGACATTGTGATTATCTGCAAGCAGTTAGAATATAAGAAAAAGTTAAATACTATTTATATGAATTTTTCATGAATATGCCTCAAAAATAGGGCTATTCCCTATGCTTTCTGGGTTATCAAATTGAGCATGGGTCAGTCCACTTAACGTTGCCTACAGCTAAAAAATGCACACCAACCTATATTTTTTTCTTTGTTTTTCCTCATATTACACAATTATGAATGCAACAACACACATCATTCAAAAAGTTAATTACTTTGATTTACCACCAGCGGACATCCTTAAAGCAAAGATAAATGCCAACATTCAACTTGAAGTTCATATTAAAGATGATGGATATTAGTAACAAATGTGGGCAAGTCCGATGAGACAAAACTGCTATTCAATTGATTCAGTAGATGATTGGCAGCTCTCGTTGGAAATGCAGTATTGGTGAACTGTTGAATCAAATTATTTTGAAATATTTAAATATTTCTTTTCAAAGTATTGTAAAACATAGATTAATGCCTACATTTAACTTGAAGTTTATATAAACATGATAAAAGATAATGGATCTTAGTAACAAGAGTGTGCAAGCCAGATGAGACAACCTCTAATTATTAGATTCAGTAGATGATTGACAGCTCAATGGAATGGCACTACTGCTGTACTATTGAATCAGATAGAAAATTGTTACATATTTCTTTTAAAAGTTGATCAGTATTCTGCTATTTTCTTTCTCCTAGAACGAGAATCAAAAACACTTCGGATTCACGACATTCATACACTGATCCACAAGCTTCCAGAGTCCAACTTCGAGATGTCAGAACTTCTTATTGGCCATTTAAAGAGGTTAGCAACAAACATTTACATCTCCCTCTCAGACGCCAAGTAAAACCTGCATTTAGGCCATTGTTACTTGATTGGTTGACCTTAATTTTTTAAATAAACCTGCTAGAGGCTATAATCATTTATTATTAATTATTAAATTACAAACCAATTGTATATGAATATGAAGAAAATGAGTGAGTTTCACTCATAAAAATGTAAATCCCTTACGTATCTATTTTAATTATCTGCCCTCCACATATAGGGTGAGGGTTTTCTTTAAAGAGGTAGTAGCGTGATTTTAATTGTTTGGGTAAACTGAACAGCTTGATCACTTGCAACATTTGCCAAAAGATTTTCAAGTCGTGAAGTCTTGTATTTCATATAGGGACCAATATTGTCAGATTCTTCAATTCAGTCTAGTGAACAACATTAAAATGGGAAATGACTGAGATGACGTCGGATAACGTGACCAGGTGTCCATGACGTCACGTTAGAAGCTGTCATAGTGTAACAAAAGTTCAAAGATCGAGAATGACGTTGCAAAGCATCATGCTCGGAATGCCAATGCGCATTTTGTGACGTCATCTCAGGCACTGGAGCCAAGTGCAGGTGCTGTCACGTTTTTCAGAGAATGCCAGAAGTGTGATTTCAATGCCCGTGATATTAAAAAATCAGGTCACAGAAAAACGTTCACCATAGTTGATCTCAACTACTAAATAACTTTTATCGAAATATGCTATTTGCTGAATACTTTTTAAATGACTCTACTACCTCTTTAAGAGATTGGTAGGTCATTGTTTGAGTTTGACCTACTTATGACTGTTTTTAGCCCACCATCTGGTGGGCTGTTCAAATCGCTTTTCGTCTGTGGTCCGTCCGTAAACAATTCTTGTTTCGCGATATCTCAGGAACTACTGCATGCATCTTTCTCCAATTTGGTACACCGGTTCCCCCTGGGGTCTAGTTGTGCAAGATACATTTTCTGGTCCGATTCGAAAATCCAATATGGCCACAATGCGGCCATCTTAGATTTCCCCATGAAACGTTGTTATCGCGATTTCTGAGGAACTACTACATGGATCTTCTCAAATTGGGTTCCCCTTGGGTTCTAATTGTGCAAGATACCTTTTCTGGTCCGATTCGAAAATCCAATATGGCCACCAGGCAGCCATCTTAGATTTCCCCATGAAACTTTATCGTGATTTCTCCGGAAGTACTTCATGGATCTTTCTCAAATTTGGTACACAGGTTCCCCTTGGGGTCTAGTTGTGCAAGATACCTCTTTCAGTCTGATTCGAAAATCCAATATGGCCACCAGGCGGCCATCTTAGATTTACCCATGAAACCTTGTTATCGTGATTTCTGAGGAACTACTACATGGATCTTTCTCAAATTGGGTTCTAATTGTGCAAGATACCTTTTCTGGTCCGATTCAAAAATCCAATAAGGCCACAAAGCGGCCATCTTGGATTTCCCCATGAAACCTTGTTATCGCGATTTCTCAGGAACTACTGCATGGATCTTTCTCAAATTTGGTACACAGGTTCCCCTTGGGATCTAGTTGTGCAAGATACCTTTTCTGGTCCGATTCGAAAATCCAATATCGCCACAAGGTGGCCATCATGGATTTCCCCATGAAACGTCATCGTGATTTCTCAGGAAGTACTGCATGGATCTTTCTCATATTTGGTACACAGGTTCCCCTTGGGGTCTAGTAGTGCAAGATACCTTTTTCGGTCCGATTCGAAAATGTAATATGGCCACCAGGCGGCCATTTTGGATTTACCCATGAAACTTTGTTATTGTGATTTCTCAGGAAGTACTGCATGGATCTTTCTCAAATTTAGTACACAGGTTCCCCTTGTGGTCCAGTTGCGCAAGATACCTTTTTTGATCCGATTCGAAAACCAATATGGCCGCCAGGTGGTCATCTTGAATTTCCCCTTGAAACATTGTTATCGTGAATTCTCAGGAAATACTTCATGGATCTTCCTGAAATTTGGTACACAGGTCCCACATGGGGCCTAGTTGTGCAAGATACCTTTTTTGGTCCAATTCGAAGTTACGCTTCAAATTAATACGGTATTCCCGAGTTGTGACGTTGCATCACAAGAGTAGGCGGATCAAACGGTGGGGCATATTCTATATAGAATATCCATATCTTCACCTTCTATATCAAGGAGTTCAAATGATTTCGAATTAAAATGTATTTCTTCAAATTTTAAATCAGTTTACTTTAGTCCATGCCATTGCAAGTGAAATGCCCCACCGTTTCGTCTGCCGATGGGTCGGCTACACGAAGGGACGTCACAACTCGACAACTGTAGACTACTGCGTGTTTCGATCCAAGGGAGATAATCAGGATTCAGACACTTTCAAATTTTCAACATTACTGCACAGACCGGATCCCTTCAGTATTAAGTTTTGTACCATCTTACTATTTTCGAGCATGGTATCTTAAAAGAGATAACTCAAACTAGCCCAGTACACAGAACAGAATTAGCATTCGTTCCTAATTATAAAATCTTACGTATGTTTCATAGCTCATGCGAAAGTGTCAAAGACATTTGTCTGCGCTTCCAGTACCCAATGATGACCCGTGCGAAAAAAAAAATACTACAAAAGGAAGATGAAGGATCCTCTGGACATACACTTTCAGACTAACTTTGCTCATTTCACTTAAGTTGTACTATAACAACCGACATCAAGTACAGTTTCTAGAAATCTTGAAACTCCTGAAACTTAGAAAGATAATATCTTGGTGTTTTCCAGTGTCCCTTTTTCGATCTTTTTCGCTCAAATTCGAAATTCTGCAAGCAAAATTACAAATCATTCGTTTGTTCTTAGTAACAATGGACAAAAAGATCCTCTTGTCATTAGCTTACAATTATCAGACAATGGTGGGCGCCAAGACCCTTCAGGATCTCTCGTTTTCTCTTACAGAATATCTGATCGTGCATCAGAAAATTTGATGACGGTGGCAAATTTGGGAGTTTGTTTTGGTCCTACGCTGATGAGACCACAGGAAGAATCGGTGGCAGCCATAATGGACATCAAGTTTTGTAATATTGCTGTAGAAATATTAATCACAAATTATGAAAAGGTATGTGCTATGTATTTAATATTGCATAATTTTTTTTTTTTTTGAGACATTGTATACTCACTCCATTACCCCCAGGGGGATGTCCGCACCCCTCTGTCTCCTAAACTATGCCATGCCTTTCGCCACTTCTTATCTGCATATATTTTGAAACCTTACATCATTGTACACTTACTGAAAGCATTCACTACCCCCTAGGGTGATTAGCTGTGCTATATAGAAAACCATAGGTTTTTTTTACCCCTCAGCCCGAATGGGCATAGGGGTATTGTTGTGGGTCCATCCGTCTGTCCGTCCGTCCGTCTCATTTTCGTTAACATTCGTTAACATTCCATATCTTGAAAACTACTGAAGGCAGGTGCTCAAAACTTCTATCCAGTACAGAATGTATTTTGTAGGTGTGCCTTTTGTATCTTTTGGGTTATTGATGTAGTGGAATCATTTTATAAATTTTTTTTAAAATAACAAGTTTTATTATGAATTATGCTTTGGTCAAATTCTACTGACAATCGGGAACCCTCGGGTAATGGAATGGTCTTTGCTGAATAAGGTACCCGATGCAACCCAAATGAAAACTGCTCCAAGAATAATTGAAGGTAGTCCTACAGCGCGTTTCATATGTTTCCCTTTTCATCAGTCTTTTCTCTCCATTCTGCTTTCAAAATATCGATGGAATATTGCCCGCTTTGTCCCTGAATACCAAATTATCCTTCCCCGTTTTCTTTCTGAATGATCAATGCTCTCCACGAAATACCAGGGGACATAACCCATGCATGGCCAACCCGTATTTTTTTTTCTCAAGGATTGAAATGGTTCGATACACAAAATTAGAGGGCATAGCCAATCAGATAATATGTGAACATAGGCCTGGCAATACACAATCGAAATGGCAACACTTAGATAAGGATTAATAGTGACGGGTGGTGATTTATTGAGGTGTGTGAGTGTGTATAGATTGGCAGCAGAAATGTCAATCAGGGGAATAAACACAATTGAAACAGAGATTAGAAAAAAAGAAAGCAAAAAAAAAAAAAAAAAATGTATTAAGTTGATTAGATAAACGTATCAAAGGTATCTAGAATTGAAATCGGAAATAAAATATAGAGAATTGAATAGTTACAGAACGGGAAATACAAAACTATATTACTCATTATTAGGCTATTAATTAACAAGACAAGGAATACACACACCACAGAAATGCTGGATGATTGTATTATCTTATCTAAACAGTGATTTATGGAATAAAATATATATATAAAAGTTGAAATTAGAAACAAAAATACCAAAATAATAAACAGTAGTCTACCTGAATAACTAGCTCTTTCGAAGCTTTTACACCACTGTTAAGTTTGAGATTTGATCGCCGAATAGCTAGGGCTTCCTTAAATAACAAGATATTCCAGTGACCCGCAGAGTCGATAACTTTAGTGTTAGACAATAAGACTGATGACAATGGGCAATATGGAATACCTTCTAATCTATTCGGTAAATCTAGTAGGTCTTTAATATGTTGGAAGTGCTCACAACTGAACAAATGAGAATGGATTTCGCTGTTGCCTTTACTATGTTCCTTTAGTCGTGTTTCAAGACAACGCTCAGTTTTTCCGATGTAACTAGAATTACAACCGGGACAGGTAAACTGGTACACAACATCACTTCTAAATTCTAGCGGAGTCTTGTCTTTGATGTTTATAATTGCACTGATTTTAGTGGTTCTCCAGTGAACAATGATCTTCACTGGCTTTGTGAGAAGTTTGCGAATTTTACCTAAATATCGTTTGACTATTCGTTCTCCCTGAGGACCAACGTAAGGGAATTTGATCCAGATTTTAGGTATGTCGTCTTCAGGTTTATCTCGAGGCGGACAAGCCAAACGGGTGGTGAACTTTTTGACAAGTTTTTCAACTGTAGCTGTGGGGAAGCCATTCCAAGACATAAAGTCTTTAATAACTCTCAATTGATTGTTGAATAGCGAAACAGTACTACAAAGTTTGTGAGCTCTAGTTATAAGTGCCCGTATCCAAGCAGTTTTTGTAGTCCAAGGTTGAAAGCTGTCGAAATGAACATACTGGCTGGTACAAGTGCATTTTCGGTATATTGAGGTTGTCATTCCATTGCAGATATTGATATCGAGGAAATGCACATCAGTATAAGCATCAAATGTCTCGTGGGTAAACTTGAGTTGTGGGTGGAAAGTGTTCAGGGCCGTCAAGATTGAGTTGAAATCAGCAGGTTTGGCTAGAACAAGTGTGTCGTCCACATATCTGCAGTAGAATTTAATCGTTCCATCTTGGACCAGTTTATCTACCACTGTCTTTTCTAGCTCAGTCATGATGATGTTGGCGAGGGTCGGCCCTAGGGGGGAAACCCATCGATACACCATCCACTTGCTGGTACAATACATTGTTGAACGAGAACGAGAATGGAGTTTTGGTACAGGAGTCCATTAACAGTTTTTTCACGGTAGTCTTCCGGATAGTGGTTGTAATTATCTTCTATTTATATACACGGTCAAGAATGATATTCACTACTTTCCTCAGAGGTACATTGGTGAACAGCGATTCGACATCGAAGGAAACAAAGCGATTGCCTTCATCGAATAAGTTTGGTGGAATTTCTCGAATACGTTGGGCTGCATCAAGGAATCAGATAGTGAGTATTCGTTATCCGTTAATGGTTTTAATAGTTTCGACAGGAATTGACCGACTTTCGAGTAGGAAGTACCAGTTGTGTCGATAATTGGTCGGAACTTGGGCAGATTCACAAACTCTTTGTGTGTTTTCGGTAACCCATAGGCGCGCGCTGGTCTCGTGGATTTGGGTTTCATTTCCTTCAATTCTTCTTCAGTAATTTCACCTCGACGATGAATTGTGCACAGGTAATTTTGCAGGGTGCGTAGTTGGGTCATACTGGGGTTCTTGTCTAGGTTGTGGAATTTCGTCCTAATCTCGAAGGTTTCAGAGGCTTGTGATGTAGTCCTCCTTCCGTTTTAAAACGACACCGCTACCTTTATCAGGTTTCAAACCCGTCACTATTAATCCTTATCTAAGTGTTGCCATTTCAATTGTGTATTGCCAGGCCTATGTGGCGTGTGTATTCCTTGTCATGTCTATGTGCCACTCATGTTTACCTCGTTATGTTCACATATTATCTGATTGGCTATTGCCCTCTAATTTTGTGTATCGAACCATTTCAGTCTTTGTTAGTTGTTTTTTATAGGAGAAACTATAAGCAAAGCTTTAGGCTGGTTGGTTAAATTTTTTCTCCTGTTTAGCATCATTTTTATACGCCCGCCAAAAAGGCGGACGTATTATGTGATGGCGGTTTCCGTCCGTCTGTCCGTCCGTCCGCCCCCACGGATGATACATTATGTGACTTTATTTGGGTATGATGAGTACTTGTGTGTCTTTTCGGCATTGTGTGTTTAGCCACATATTGTCTCCATTTAAATGTGTCTGATTGGTCATTATGTGACTTTTGGGAAAGTCCTGGAAAAAGCCCCACAATGTTTTCTATTTTCGCTGTCCATGATGCAATGTCCATCTATTGGACAACTCCCGTAAGGTGGCTCCCTCTGTCGCCATTATTATGCAATAAATTTGCCGCGAAACTTTAACCAATCATAATGGCTTGATCCGCCACGTGACCCGAGGGCGCGCATTGATTGGTCGAATCGTCTTCCATGCTGGCCAACTCAGCGATGATACATTGTGAGGCTGTCCACGTTTTGCACTTCTGAAAAGGGCTGTGAGATTCGACCATGATCGACGGTAAGAATGTATTTTTTATTCCAAAAATTTGTTGAATATTTTGTCTATATTGTAATAAACCTGAATACCATAATAACTGGCAAGTGAAGGCAATAGTTTTCTGTTGTTGTCCCAAAGTAACTGCGCCATAATCCGATGGCCGAAATATTTTTGCAAGATGCAACCACGACAACGTTTTTACTCACCTTTCAAAAATATTTCAATCTAGCGTAACCGTAGCTATTTATTTATTGCTGACGGGAATGTTTGTGTTTGAAATAAAATGCACTGCCCTTTCTATATTGTTCATCGAAATGTTCATTAGCAAAATTGTTGATTTAGAAATGAATGGCGCATGTTGTTTGGTGTTGGAAACTGAACCCTATATAATGTGTTAGCTGTGTTTCACTTCCTCGTCGGGTCCGATGAATTTACCAAACTTTTCTTGAAGATTTGTGATATCTCAGTGTTGAATAATTCTAGCATGACTATATGCTGCCTTTACTTTCCCCAGACATAAATGTTGTTTTTCTCTTAATTGTGTTAAGAATTTACATGGCTGGTGTCCCTAAATAATTGTGACATATATATAACACAATTGCAGTTTTATGATATCAGGACCATTAGGGAATGATTTTCTTGTGATGCCAAAGTTACCAGATCTCTATTAATTATGGTATAAAGTGTGATAGAATTCCGAAGAGACCAGTGATTGCATTTGTTGCCAATTTAATTTCAGTTGGCACTGGGAGCGCAATTATTAATTGCGATAATTTTCGTTGATTAATTATATATGTTGCAAGGTTACACGTATGTAAGGTTACACATTAGTGTAAAACTGTTGATACTGATGTTCTGCCATGATGCTGATAAGCGGTCATTATTTCTAAGAATTCACCTTTTTCCTATTCCAGGCTCAAGATCCTAAAGTTGATATGGACCCAAAAGTCAAATTTTTAGTCATTTTTTTCACTGTATTTGTTTCTCTCTTCGTACCTCTTGAGTTTGTTCCGTTTTTCATTCCTTCCCTCTCGTCTGGTTTTTTTACTGTTCGTGTAGTCCTTTTGTTTGTTTTCCTTATAATTCTTTATACCGTGAGCTATCTTCGACATGTCCTTTTATGTTTTTGTTATCTGAAAAATAATGGCAACAATAGAGGAGAACCCACATCCACGGCAGACTCTGAGCCAGAAGTGGCGAGTGTTGAATATGAAAATGTTTAAAGCCACAGGTACTTCTCGATAGAAAAAAATGTTTTTATAAAAAAAAGTCTTTATATATCTTATTTATATAAGATATTTTTGTTTACCCATTTAATAACTGTACAACAATACTGTTTATTCATTTTTGGGTGCCTCGCGTGTGCAGAAATGGGAGAACCAAGTTTCTGACATGTATTGTGACCATGTGTTTGCTGCCAGGAACTTGGTTTAAATAATATTTAATTAAAGCACAGCATAACTGGGAGCGCATTAAGCAGTTGGACACAAGTAACTGCAAGTGACTCTAAAATGGAGGTAGAAAAGGTTGTTTTCGCATAATAACTTTTGATTAATTCCTCATAACATCTCCAAACGTATAGGCGCATACCAGCACGTATACGTGCATAGGACTGTTTGAAAAAAATAAATTGTCTATGTAATTTGCATACTAATTAAGGGATGTTATGATGCAGTCATTATTATGCAAATTACACACAACTATTTTTTTCACACGACCATACGCAGGTATGTGCTGGTATGCGCCTATAAGTTTGTGATGTGATGAATTAATCCATGTAATCAAAAGTTGTTGCGCAAAAACAACCTTTTCTTCCTCCGTTTTAGAGAGTCACTTGTGCCCACTTATCATTGCGTCTCAAACAAACAATTACTTTATAAGACAGGCATTACTACATGTGAAGAGATGATTGAATGCAATGAGGGCAGCATATTTGAGAACCAGGTTTGATCATTAGGTGTATGTAGTCGCCCCGTAGTCATGTAGTGCCATGGACTTCAATACAATTTTATCTTTCAAGTATCCCAGTCCAGCTTCCATTATCTATGGTAGGCACTTTTCATAAACTATTGGTCATATACTGATTAAACCGAAATAGTTTTCGTCATGCAGTATCATAGAATCACTCAGCGCTATGTTTTCGTCATGTGAGTCCAGTCGCGAGAGGTGGTTAAGTGTAGGGGAAAGAAATATTTAGATTTGAGTCACGCCCCGTAATTCCTGGTGACGTGGATCTGTACTATTTGTCAAAATCGTGGCTGCCAACATTATTGTAATAAATGCCCAGTGGTTCCTCTACCCAACAAAATGATATTTACTGGTTGGACCCTTTGGAAAAATGTGAATCAATCATACTAGTAATTAAAAATGATAACAACAGGCATCAGAATAAAAGTATTGTCAGTGTTTGATATCCCTTACTTGGGTAATACAAAAATCAGGATTTGAATAGAGGACAAATTACATAAATTGATGCTGGAATTACATAAATTGATGCTGGACACTGCTGAACCATTCACCATGTGTCTTCACTGTCCGTTCTT